>JAKTWU010000380.1:0-18651 GCA_030582435.1 Taiozyma onychis
GATAGAACTTCCAGTTTGTTTTGCTTTTCCCCCTTCTATTCCAAACCTGCAATCTCCAATCTCCATCAGTAAACATGTAAATTGGTTGATCTTTGTTCCTATCGCGAATCTTTCTATTATCCAATTTCATTACCGGAAAGGGTAATCATTACTGTGGTTATTCCAGAGTTCTGGCGATATCTGTTTCCCGCTTACAATTACGCAATGAGAACTTGGTCTGTGTTTCAGATTATCTTGGTTCTTCAAGGTTCTTTAGCGCTCTTAAGCTTGAGGGGCTTTCGGGATGGTAAAAGGATTCCTATTGAAGCTGAGGTCAATTCAGGAATCTTTGCTTTGGCCAGAAGCACACCGATGCGTAGAAGCGGGCATTTCCTGTTGCTGTTGTTTCCATCAGCTTCCATGGCTTTATAGATAAATTCCACTTTATCTTGTTTGAAAGGAGTTTGACTTCTTCTATTGGGCAGGATTCTGCATATTTGATGTGCAATTTGTGCATTCTTTGCATTCTTTGCATAGAAACTGCATGAAACCTGCGTTTCCTGGGCTGTTTGTTACTGGAAGGGGTTTTTATTTCCCTTTCTGGCCATAAAAGTGGGATCTTCCTTTCTAACCCAGTTTCTCAGATGCTTAAAGGGGGTTTATAAAGATAACTTTAGCTACGCTTTTGGAATTTTTGAAGTAAACTTCATCTTGTTTAAACAAAGCCTATAATTAATTGCTAATACTACTACCACTACTACTGATTATTGCTAAGCTACCACCTTCACCCTCCCTTATTATGCTCGTCAACAAATTCCCCTTACCAATGGCCACCTCCACAGAACTTGCAAACGCTCCCACAGATGAGGACTTAATGATGATGGATGAATTGACACCCGTGTCCACCCCAACAGACCAAATGACTTACAAAGACTACAATTGGCCAGAACCTCCACGTTGCGGCCGTACCGCTTCAGTATCATCTATTGCGTCCAGTGTCTCCAACGTTAGCCATAACGGTGATTTCAACATTGCTTCCTTCGCGTCTCATTACAAGTTGACAAAGGGATTTGAGGATATGTTATTCGAAACTTATCAAAGCTATCAAACAAACCCAACAATCACTCCATTTAACGAATTGAACCCACCTTCAGGTGTCATTAATAGAGTTTCTAAAGATGCATTGAAGAAAGCTATGGATAACAACGTGGATATTGGTATCGAAGTCAACAATTATTCCCTAACTATCATCAGACAGAAACTTATTCAATTATGTCGTCAATCTACCATATCCCAACCAAATGGTAATGGTATCCCTGCCTCCCGTGCCAACTCGGTCACTTCTTTGTCAACCTTCCCAACTATCAACTTATCCTCTCGTTTCAACACCACCACTCAACAACAACCGCAGCAACAACAGCAGCAACAATCACAACAACCACAACAATCTCAATTACAACACCCGATGTTTGACTTACGCACACCAACTGATGGTTACTTCTGCTTTGAGGCGCCACCAACGCCAATAACAGCGCACTCACAGTTCCAAACCATGCCATTACCACCTGTATCCACCTCAACTTCACAACTACAGCCAAGTTGCCTACTGGACACATCGCTCCCTGGCACTCCAATTGGTGAGTATCCTCCGGGAAACGTGATGATCCCAGAGGGGCTATTCAATGCTACCAGCAACAGAAAGAGAGAGTCTTTAAGATTGAAAAGATCTGGGAACAAGCCTACTTATTAGAACTATGTTCCCTTGCTTGCTTAATTTATGTTAACGACCCTCCTTTTGCATTGAATGACTACTATGACCCGCCCACTGTGTATGAACCAGCTTAATACGCTAAACGATTTGGACTATGATAAGATACCTGGACTATGTGTTTTTATTTCTTTTATCCTCCTATTCTATCTATAGAATTGATGAATCATTAATGTTTGTAATTTTTTTGTAATTATTATTATATCAGTTCATTCATGTCAACATTGTACGTATCGATCAAATACTGGAGATGTTTCTGTAAAGTTTTGTATCGAATCCTTTGAACCTTTTCGTCTTCTTGTGGTTCCTCTTGTTGTTCGCCAACTTCTAACTTTGCCTGTATTTGCTCTTTTAGATACTTTAACTGTGATTGTAACTCCTCTTGATATCGTATTTGCTCTTCAACTTCCCTTTTGTTATCTTCACGACGCGTCAGAAGGGACTGAAGCTGAGCAATATCAGAATCCAGCTTTTCATGAGCCAATGACACGTCAATCACATCATCGCGTTCCAGCTTGAGAGGAATCTTGTTATTTGTAGCTGTCAGGCCCCGCAATGTCTCTTCCGGTGTTAATTCATGTTCAAGTTGAAGTTTCAACTGTTTGGTAGCGACTTTCAGAAACTGGCGCTTTTGAACAAGTGGTTTGTTCAAGTGTCGTTCGTGTTGAGAGTCTGTTTCACTTGTGAGTTCGTGCTTTGTAGATTTCAGAAGTTCTCGTAGCTTCTGTATGCGTAGTTGTATACCATCAGCGAGTGGTTGTTCCATTTCAGGCATTATAACTGTGGTGTTTGACATACTAACATTACGTCGATGTGTCTGGGTGAAATAAAAAAAAAATAACCGAGAGAACAACACAGAACATGAGTAACCAAAAATACCTTCTCTTACATCAAATCAAGATAATGTCCACTCCTGTGCTTCCGGAAGGCTACGTCATTAGAAGAACTTCTATCCAAGACTACGAAAATGGTATCTTGGACACGTTGACTGTTCTAACCACTGTTGGTTCTGTCACCAAGGAACGTTTCACCTCCATTGTCAATAAGTGGGACTCCATTAAACTTGAGAACGGGAAACTTGCTTACAATCCAATTGTCATTCTTGACCAAAGCTCCAGGGTCGTTGCCACTGGTATGATTTTAATCGAGGAGAAATTGATTCATGGAAGTGGTCAAGTTGGACACATAGAGGATATTGCAGTGGCTAAAGACCAACAGGGCAAACAATTAGGTAAAATCCTGATCAATGAATTAACGGAAATCGGTAAACAAGCAGGTGTTTATAAGATCATTCTTGATTGTGATCCAAAAAACGTTGGCTTCTACGAAAAATGTGGGTATAAGCAAGCTGGCATTGAGATGTCTGTCCGTTTCGATAGATAAATATACAGGTGTTTCTCTTCATATACTCTCTAAACTTTCAATTGACAGGATCGAATTCCCACGGATGACACTGGACCCGATCTGAATCTTGTCTTTCGAGCTTTCTTCAACGGCATCTTCTAATGTTATATTCAGGAAAACGTCGTAGCCTCGTAGATTCCCACTGACTTTACGGGAACCGTTTAGTTGAACAAGGACTCTTTTGTCCATGTACTGAGAGAGTGTGTGTTAGTATTTGCAATGTGCTAAGGAAAAACAAGCAAAACATCCCACGGAGGGACGTTGGAAGCACTCACTTTCTTTAGTTCTGGGGTGGAGACCATGTTTCAAGGTGTGTGCGTGTGTGTGTGTTTATACTGTTTATTGGTGGGATTGGTGATGGATCTAATCACTTTTCAATTTTTTCTTATTGAAGGTTATAGACAGAGAGAGCTTCCACTAAAAAGACCTTGAACAACCAACACCCAACTGCGATGCTCTGACGATACACAGATAAAGTGTAAGAGGGAGAGAAGAATAATCATCATTCTTAAAGCGTTTGTGCCCAACTTGCTTAGAGTCCTCCAAGGATTGACTCCATTGGTATTACAGCAAAACTGAATTCCGACCACTAAATCTTCCCGTTACCACAGCAACAGTGAGTGAGCTCTCATGTGTCACAAAAACTGCAAATTCCGACTTTTCCACTGCGAAAAAGGTAAACAAAACAAAGAAAAAACACGAATCAACAGATCTTTCACACGCTAAAACACCATTATTCAAGACAGATCCGACCGATTGAAAGCGTGTAATTTGTGATTCAGTGTACCCTAATATCCATCCTGCTAGAAATCACTGCTACTTTTCTCCTCTTTTCTCCCCTTTGTGAACCATGTCCGAAGAGCCTGATTACTCCACGCTCCCATTAGAAGAACGTCTTGTTCATAAGGTATGTTTTCACCCATTGAGCGATGCAGTGCTAAACTATGGCCGAAAAACTGATACTAACAACATGATAGGTCTGGAAGGCACGTCTGGAAGCTTACCAAGAAATCACCAACCAGTTTCAAAAATCACCGAATGAGGAAGATGAGGTGTTTAAACCATTCTTATCCAATCCGGAATTGTTCAAGAGGATCGTAACTGATGGTAATGTCGTTGCCCAGGAAGCAGGTATCAATGCCCTTGTATCATTTTTAGAGTACGGTGGTACACATGCTGCTGTGAGACTGAGAAATCACGTAATTACTGGTCTTTGTGAGAAAGGGCTGTCCTCATCAAGAGCTGGTACTAAACAAAAGAGTATTGATGCCCTGCTATGGTTGATTGATCTAGATAGCCCAGAACCTGTCGTTGAACAAATGATTCCATCATTATCTGCTAAACTTCCTAAACTTGTCGCTGGTACCGTTCAGGCCCTAGTTGAAATCTACACTGTTTTTGGTGCCTCCACAATCTCTCCAAAGTTGATCTTGTCAAGCCTTCCAAAGTTATTCTCACATGCTGATAGAACAGTTAGAGCAGAGACTTCAAAGTTAACTGTTGAGCTATACAAATGGATGGGCTCTGCAGCTATTGAACAAATCTTGTTCCCAGATCTAAAGCCTATACAACAGAAGGATTTGGCCAAAGAGTTTGAGAAGATTAAAGATGGAAAACCAACTCAACAAAGATACTTGAAATCACAGCGTGAAGCTATGGAAGCTGCTCAAGGGTCTAACAACCAGGATACAGATGCTGCTATCTCTGCAGATGGTGATACCATCATGGGTGGTGCTGAGACTCCTCAAGTTGTGGATCCCTACGATCTGGTTGACCCTGTTAATGTGCTAAGTAAGATCCCTTCAGATTTGTCTACCAAGATGAGTGCCCCTAAATGGAAAGATAGAGTTGAAACATTGACTGATGTGAACAAGGAATTACAAGTGATGAAAGTTGCTGATGATGATTATCAAGAATTATTGAGAATATTAGCAAAGTGCCTGAAGGATGTTAACATCCAAGTCGTTGCCCTAGCTGCTAACTCTATTGAATGCTTGGCTAAAGGTCTTAGATCGAAGTTCCACAAATACTACTCAGTTGTATTGAATCCTTTACTTGAAAGAACAAAGGAGAAGAAACCAAGCGTGCTAGATGCCTTAAATGATGCATTGGATGCTGTGTTTGTGACTTCATCCTTATCCGATATTCTTGAAGAAACTTTGAGTGCTTTAAAACATAAGACCCCACAAGTTAGATTGGCATCATCTAAATTTTTGATCAGATGTTTGAAAGAAACAACGGTTGCTCCAAATAAAGCTGAAGTTGAAAGTATAATAACCACTGGTATCAAATTGGTTGGTGATACATTACCTGATGTTAGAACTAGCGGGTTTGAAGTCGTTGGTACATTGATGAAGATCACTGGTGAAAGGGAACTGAATGGTTACCTAGAGAAAGTTGATGATATCAAGCAAAAGAAAATTAGAGAGTTTTATGAAGCTGCAGAAGTTAAGGCAAAGGCTAGCGCCCAACGGAAACCAAAACCAATATCTGCTGCACAACCTGTTCCTAGAACTTCTAGCTCTGTGAAACCATCCTCAACGAATGCCGTTGCCTCAAAGAGAAAATCAATTGCTTCAAAACCCTCATCAATCCCACCAACTTCACAATTAAGAAAGAAACCACTTGGAGCAACTCCATCTTCTACGATACCATCCAAGAGAAGTCCAACTTCACCGTTGAAGAATGATCCTACTACATCTAGAATTGGCTTAGGTACCCGTGGTCTCACAGGGAGATCACTTCAAACAAACATCACTCCTATCAGCAATAACCTAGGTCTAAATGATTCTGAAAGAGCTGAGTTATTAGAGTTGAGACAACAAAAGGAAAAATGGCTTGAAGATAAAGAGAAATCGCAATGGCAAATTCAAGAATCAATGAATGAGGCCTCTAGGTTGATGAAAGATATTTCTGCATTGACTAGCAAAATTGAAAGATTGAATGAACAACATACAAATGATGTGATGGCTATCAAATCAAAAGATACCCAATTACAAAGAGCACAATCTGACATTGAGATTTCTAAACTTAAGATATCCCAATTAGAGAACGAGATTGAACTTCTACAAAAGCAAAGCAGTATCAACAGCATTGCATTTCAACAATCAACTAGCTCACTAAGCTATAGAAACAGTCTGAATGTTACAGATAGTGAAAGATATTCCAGATTTACACCTTTGCATGATTCAAATTCAATCGTATCACCGACTGAGGGGATCGATAAGAAAGTTGGGTCTCTGTCCATTGGTGAGCAAAAGGAGAACACCAATAGAAGTAGTGTCCTAAGCACCACTGATGAAAGTTGGGACCGTGCTACAGAGGTTACTTCACAGTTAAGAGCCAGGATTGAGAAGATGAAGGCCAAGAGCAGAAACTCTGCTTTCAGGAACAATGTGTAAGGTTATAGTTCAAAGAGAGGTGGGTTTGGGTTCAATAATGAGTGAATACAGATACATAATTTGATGCTTTCTTTATAGCTTTCCTTTCTGAATGAGTTTACTAAAAGATCTATGAGCTGCAGTTACTTTCGAGATTTCGTGTATAACTTTAGCAACGTACCATGTGGGCTCAAAAAGGAAAAAACACGAAATGAAAGTACAAAAGGGATTGAAAGGGCATGACTACCTTTATTAAGATGCAAATGACGCTTTATTTACAGTTTATAACAAACAACCCAGCTCTCAACTTTGTATCTCCTGAAGCCCAGGATTTTGGCATTTTTTGCCGTGCATCGATTTTAAGGTCCCTGCCTAATCAGGACTTGATTAATATAAAAATTTTCCGCCAGAAAAATTCACTCTCCCTTATCAGCAACCATTAACCCACTCACAACTCATCTTTCTTAAAAGCCATTCGTTATGCAAATCCAACAAGTCGTTGCCTCCTTCCTACAAGCCACCGCTTTCCTAAACAACGCTGCTCCAGCTGGAAACAACGCTGTTGAAGCCGTTGAAGCCCCAGTTGCTGCCTCTGTTGCTGCCTCTGTTGACCAATTCGATAAAGTTATTGTCTTGAAAAACGCCTCCAACGGTACCAATGGTACTTCTTCAAATGCTGCCCCAGCCGTTGGCTCAAACGTTGCTGGTGTCGCTGTTGTTGCTGGTTTAGCTGCCTTCTTATTGTAAGTGTCTTCAAAGTGATTTTTAATTGCTCATCATATGAGATAAGGGGCGAGTTTGAGCCTTTTATAGTTGTCTTACACGTTTAATATGGCCTAAGGGCTCTTTTTTGTATTGATGGTTTTTTTGTATGGTTTTCTTTTTGTTGATATATAGACCTTGGTGTACACTTCTAATTCAGGCATGTTGTAGCTTTGTTTAATGTATTCATGGTGTGATCACGATAGACATTATGTCTTGTGATACCGCCTTTTACTTGATAAGGAGTCTCTAAGAGTTGATTAAACAGACACAATGGTTTAAAAACAAAGAACTCAAACTAGTATGGGTATCAATGCTCAAGATTCAACCATTGGTGACTGCTGAATACTTTTCTTTTCTCTTGAAAGATTATCAAACACCTTTCGGGTTGTTTCTATATTACGTGCTTTCTGGTATGGCCAACTCTAACAATCAAAGAAAAGTTCAAATCTGCCAGAGAAAAGTGAGTCAACGTTATTAAGTCCAGCACAAAACACGCCCTAATCTCACTGAAACGTACATAAACAATGTCAGACGTTGCTGAATTGCAGGCACGTATCGCACAACTGGAAAAAGAGGTCTCTTCGCTTCAAAAAGTGAGCATTTTCAGTGATATTCAACCTGTGCTCGAAGACAGCATAACCGCAAAGTACAAGACCGTGAAAATCGGTACAATTGGTCTATCATACCGGGTGAAAGCTGATAAACCAAAGATCTTGGAACTGATCCATCAAAGAATTGCTGAAGATTTGTACAAAGAAATTGAGGATGTCCAGTTGTTGAACCCAGACACAGGTCTTCTCTTGAAAGGCGATGAGGATTTGAACAAATTCGAGGATGATGAAGGTACAATAAGGTTGGACTTCCAATATACTGCCGCACTATGCAATCACGACGATCATCATCACGAACACGGTGATGGTGATGACTTCAGTGACGATGAGAACTTTTACAACAGTTGCAGTTGTTCGCATCAGCAATAAAAGAAAAATATACTGTTTTGGTTTGATTTTTAGCATTAATCAATACCTCCACTGATATCTTAATCATGTAGTCTCACCATCTCTCGAATAGCATGAACTTTGTAGATAAAAAGATAAGTTTGAAACACATCAGTACTTATAAGGCCAAAGACTCTACTGCAAACACATCATTCCGGGGGCATCTTCAAGTCGGAACTTCAATGCTCAATTTCGCGACTGTAGAAAACACAGGGAAGAAGAAGCTTCAGCTTGTTTTGGCGGAATAAAGTAACCACATCGCAGCGCCACCCATGTCTGATTTGCCCCTGAGACCACGCTCGCAGAGACTGAGCACACGCACACATCGCTACGGCAGCATCACTAAGCACTCGCAGAAGCCGACAGAGATCTTCCCGGGACTCAACGACGTCACTGATGCCTTCGAGGCCCTACCACTGGATATCATACGGTACTTCACCTTGTTGAAGGAGATTGATGCCAAATGTGTCTCGCTGGTGCCCGCATTGAACTACAAGATCAAGAAGTTTAAGGCCACCCCAAACAGACCGGAGCTTAAACAGAAAAGAACCGCACAGATCCAGGAGATTTCTAAACTCATTAAAGATTTGTTGCCTTGTTTGGAAGAGAAAATGCATGTTGCCTCAATCGCTGCTGACAAGACTGTGTCATACATTGATCGTATCAACGACGATTTTGAACTAGTGTTCAAGAATGAGATCCCTGAGAGTATCAAGTACGGCCCTGTTAACCACCCTGCCATTTTGATTGATCCAAAGGGGCCAGATAACAAATCTGCTCAGTCCCAGAGAAGCGAAAGTAGAAGAGAGGCCTTAGCTGCTAAAAAGGCTGCCAATGGCTCACAAGATGACGAGAAGGCACCAAACTCCTCATCTTCTCGTGCAAAAGGTAAAAAAGACCGTGAAGGCACCCCATCTACCGTTGCTGCCACACCAACTACTACAAACGCTACCACCACAACTAACAATAAGAAAAGAAAGACGACTTCCAACACCCCATCAGCCACGCCTACACTTCAGCACGCTGCTACTCAATCCGTGTCTCAAGCACTTAGAGAGGAAACTCCAGTCTCACGTCCAGGCACCCCATCAACAGCCAACAAACGTCGTCAAACTCAGAAAAAGAAGCCAGCAACTACTGAAGAGGAAGTCATGAAACCTAAGACTGTCAGTTCAGATGAACCACTGTACTGCTACTGTAATCAAGTGTCATACGGTGAAATGGTGGGTTGTGATGGTGATGATTGTAAGAGAGAATGGTTCCATTTACCTTGTATCGGTCTAGCTACTCTGCCTAAGGGGAAATGGTATTGTGATGAGTGTACTTCCAGATTGAAAAAGCAAAAAAAGCTGTGATGTCATTCTCAGTTCCCAGAAGGGCTATGACGTCAATGAAGGGTTTCGCTTATGTCTTTGTGTTTAACTTTTTTTAATGATTTGGATGTTTTTATTTTGTGTTTCATCATTGTGGTTTTGTGTACTTCAATTGAGAGATTGTGGGATTCCCTTGAGAGGTTTGTGAGTCACAGGTGCTGGTTTGTTCAGAGAGTCGACTTTTGGAATTATTGTGGGTCACCTTTTGCATGGACCTGCTTTTTGTGTGTTGCACTTTTGTGAAACTAATTTGGTCGTTTTCGATTTCTCCATGGTTCCCTTCCCTTGTGTTGTCTTCTAGCCTTGGCTATCCTCTGAGTCTAAGCTATTGAGGCTACTCCCAATGCAACCACCATCAGCGCTCCTTGTTCTCTTCTGCTTCACACTCGTCAAATCCGATGACTGGAATGACTCCTTCAGGAAACCAAAGCCAATTCGCAAACATCATCATGCTCCGACCAAGCCATACTACTTAATTCAACCGGAACCATCGCCATCACCTGTGTACCCCGAAAATGAACATAAGTTACGAAGCACATTTTCTCATCACCAGGAAGTTGATACTCCTGCTCCCAAGCCACAAGGACCAGAACTTGATGATTTGAACAACCTTGATCCAAAGGACTATTTGTTGAGTGAAAATGAACATGAGTTTCAAGATTGGGATAACATTGAGGATATGATCGCTGAAAAATACGAAAAATGGGGAGAACTGGATGAACCTGTACAAGATGAATACACGGAAGAGTTTGAAGAAGTGGTTAAAGATGATAACGAATGGGAAAGGGAAGCATCTGCTGAAGGAGATGAAAGGGAAGGTGATACTGAGGCCGAAGATTCTGATCAAGAGAGTGGAAATCAAGATGGAGAAGATACTGGAGAAGATACCGAAGAAGGAGAAGAAGACGGCGAGGGAGAAGATTATGGGTTAGTGTATGACAACTGTGGAGAGAATGATACCGAAACCAATAACAAACCTTTGATCGTTTTGCCCTCAGATGTTTATTCCCAAGAATATTTGGAGGCCTTGAAAACTATTGGTGTCAACCAAATTGTTAAAGGGGCAAGGGGTATAACTTATTCTTTCTACACTACAGCAGGTAGTTGCAAGACCCAGGAAGAAATCAAGACCGACGTTGAGAGATTACGAGATTTTGAGGTTATTAGAATCTATGATACAGATTGTGATGGTGCTGGCACAATTTTGAGAAATATGGCTCCATATCAGAAGCTATTTGCTGGTATCTATTATTTTGATAATATTGAAGGTTCAGTGGACTATATTGCTCATGCCGTTGTTGAAGATGGTCGAGGTGATTGGAACAAGATTTATACAGTCAGTATTGGTAATGAAGTTGTCAATTTTGGTGATTACAATCCAGGTCAAGTTGAGGAAGCTGTGATGGAAACGAGAGCATTGTTGAGAGAAAAAGGTTATGAAGGTCCAGTAGTATCTATAGATACATTGGTAGCAACGTTGAACAACAAGGAATTATGTGACATATCAGATTACATTGCGGTCAATTCACATCCATATTGGGATGGGAATGTTATGCCACAAGAGGCTGGTCCCTGGTTAAAGGAACAATTGGCTATACTTAACCAAGCATGCGGTAGAAATGGCAAGAAGATACTTGTAACCGAGACTGGTTGGCCAACAAGGGGTCAGAAATTTGGTGATAAAGGTGTTCCATCAAAGGATAACCAATTGATAGCGTTGAAGTCCATAGTGGAGACGTTGGGTGATGATACAATACTTTTCACTGCTTCTGACGATTACTGGAAGCAAGACGGGTCCCAGGGAGTTGAGAAGTTCTGGGGGATCTTGGGAGATTAGTGTATACTTCATGGATTTCATATATGTCGCTGAATAACTATGTAATAACTATGTACTGATGCCCACCAAAGGCTATACATCGCGAATTTCCGTACTCTACAGCTCTCACAGTTTCTACAGTTATAAAAAAAAGACATTTCGACTTTTTTGCTTTTTGACCTTCAAATTGAAAGGGAATTTCGAACTGTTTTAAACGTTGGACCATCAATTCCAATATAAAAGTCTGTGTTGATCTTTGTATTTCAACCTCGCTTTTAGCCAACCTTTTTAAACTTTTGCTTGCGACGGACTTCAAACTCGGATTGTTTTAATTCGTCTCCGTTTCCCTTGATTATTATCGTATCTTGAAAGGTATTAATACCTGAAAAAGCAGCAGTACTCGATATTAAACCAGTTAGTTACAAAAGAGAGTGAATCTCAAAAAAATATGGCTACTGTATGTATTAGCTTCCATACGTTGATCAAACTGAATCTTTTATTCTAACTAATTGACTTCATATAGAACAGTCACACGGTGAAAGAATACAAATTGGTCGTTGTCGGTGGTGGTGGTGTTGGTAAGTCTGCTTTAACGATCCAATTTATTCAATCGCATTTTGTCGATGAATATGATCCAACCATTGAGGATTCCTATAGAAAGCAAGTGGCCATTGATAACGAAGTGGCATTGTTGGATATCTTGGATACCGCTGGTCAAGAGGAATATAGTGCCATGAGAGAACAATATATGCGTACCGGTGAAGGGTTCTTATTGGTCTATTCCGTCACTAAACGGGAATCGTTCAATGAATTGTCGACTTTTTATCAACAGATCTTGAGAGTTAAAGATACAGATTCTGTACCAATCTTATTAGTTGGGAACAAATCTGATCTTTCTGAAGAGAGATCTGTAAGCTTTGAAGAAGGTGAAAAATTGGCTAAACAGTTCAATTGTGATTTCTTGGAAACAAGTGCTAAACAAGGTGTCAATGTTGATGAGGCATTTCATAATTTGGTTAGAAAGATTAGAGATAAGGACCAACCTGTTCAAGCAATAATAACTCAGAAGGAACAACAGGCACAACAGGCACAACAGCAACAACAATTACAACAACAACAACAACATGATAACTCACAACTATTGAATGGCTCTGCAAAGAAACAAGCCAGAGCTCAACAAAGTGAAGGTGGCCATAATGAAGAAGGATCCGGTGGTTGTTGTGTCATTGTTTGAATGTGTTATTGACAAGAAAAGTTTTAAAGGTGTTTATTTATTTTGGATCTTATGGTTTATTGTAATTGTGTAACGTATACGATTAAATCATCTTTTTTAATCTTTTGGTTCTATAAATTGTTTATTTTTATCTGTGCCTAATACATCTTTCAAGTGGGTGGATTTATATTGGCTATATAGCTCCAATTGAAGGATTCTTGTTTTGATTGCAATGTAGCTTATTAACTTTGGGGGATTTCTCATTCTCTTTTCAATTTATAAAGTGATAGATGATGAAATGTAATATCAAACTGGCAAAAATGTAGTCACCAATTGCACGTTCCTGTGTGATCTTACCAAAGATTTCCTTATTTTCAGGCACAGATTGTAATCTTAATGATACAGTCAACACGAATTGACCCACTGTGGAGATGAACCCACCAAGGAAGGCATTGAAGGGGAAATTACCAACCAGGATCACAAACACGAATTGGATCAGAGCGACAATGACAAGAAAAAGCAAGAATATATCGATTAGGATTAGTCTTGGTGTTAGAGTGTTGAAATATTGATTGATCGTTGTGTTGATGGATTTATTAAACTCTGTAAGGAAGTTCACAGGGGACGACTTGGCAGCAGTTGGTTCTATGGCAGCGGTTGGTGGCGACACGGCAGATTTCTTCTTTGCAGCCATTTTGTATGTGTGGGGTTCCTTATTGTGCTCGTTACTGAGGCTGGTTACTTTGTACGTGTTTCCAAATTGTTGATGATTTTTGCCGGAAATCGCGAATTTTGGCAAATAAACCACCAGTAACTAACAATAACTAACAATAACTAACGATAACGAACGATAACGAACGATACAGACCAAGAACCACCGGAACAATGTCCACCGAGGAGCCCACCCAGGAACCCACCAAGGAAACAACGACGGTGACAATATCCTCCCCACCAAAATCCAGAGTTGTACCACCGTTGAACTTCTGCGCCGTTGAGAGACAATTATACAGATCAGGTCAACCATCAAAGATCAACTTTGACTTCCTCAAAGAGCTCAACTTGAAGAGCATTGTATGGCTCGCGTCCGAGGACCCACTGGATGAGTTTATTGATTTTGTACAAACAGAACAGATCAACTTGCATTTTGCAGGTATCAACCCAGATGGTGGTGGTGATAACAATCCATGGGATGGGTTAACAGAGAACAGCATCCTCGAGGCCTTGAACATCATCACTGATAAAGAGAACTACCCACTGTTGGTGTGCTGTGGGATGGGGAGACACAGAACAGGCACCGTTATCGGGTGTCTAAGAAGATTGCAAGGCTGGAATCTATCCACCGTGAGTGAAGAATATAGAAGATTTACCGGCTCAAGAGGTGGTAGAATCCTTGTCGAGTTGCTAATTGAAGCGTTTGATAAAAACAGTATAAAAGTTGATCCTGAAAAGGCCCCTGAGTGGCTTCAAAGGACCACCAATTAGCCTTCAGTGTCTTAAATCCCTGTGCCTTGTTCCAATTCTGATATGTAGTTGATGGATGATGGCTCCTAACCATATACCATCTATACCAGTGCTCGTAACCTTTCCCCAGTTAGAAACAACTCCCGGAATAGGAATAGTCGCTATCAAAGATCCAAAGATAAAAAGAAAATAAATTTGATAAACAAATCAAATGTTGAAACGAGATTGGTGGTCAAACAACCAAACAACAAAGCACCCGGACACCCAAACACAAAACACAGCGATCAATGGCCACTCCGAGACACATCGACCGGAGGCGGGCACCAACCTCTGCCTCTGTCGTAGGCAGTTACTCCTCGACGGCTCAATCCTACACAGACACCAACTCGAGAAGGATGAGCACGGCAAGACTCAGCTCCCCGATCTTCAACGAATTAGAGTCCAGCCCAAGGGCCCGCTCCATCTTCATGAATGACAATGGCCCCTCTGGGCTCAGATACGACGCCATGTCCATCACCTCTGCTGGGGGGACGCCACCACCACCAAGGGTTCTCGTGGACGTTGAGAACCCTTCGTTCCAATCTGGCCAAAAAGAAGAGAACGTCATCAACTCCACCACGTCTCAGTACTTCAACAACGGTTTGACCAGCGAGGGTGGTGACATCACACACCATATGAAGAAGAAGTCCAACTCATCTTCAATACATCATTTGAAGAAAGTTAGATCAACCTCTGATTTATATAATGAAAGAAGAAGCTCTACTGCATCGGCATTGAACGTCCCTGGTGGGTTCAGACGTGAATTTATCGTGAACAAGGCCCGTGAGAGAGCCATCTTGAATGATGAAGAGCTTAAACAGGTTCCATTTTTGACAAAGAATTTCATGGAGTTTTTATACATTTATGGTCATTTTGCAGGTGAAGATTTTGAAGATGACTTCTTTGCCATGAGCTCCAACGGGAGTGTTGCCGTTGATGAGGATTCACCATTGTTAGGGACTCAGAATCTCAAAGAGTATCAAGCCAAGGGTACCACCTCAACGATGAAGGCCTTTCTGATCATGTTGAAATCATTTATCGGTACAGGGATCATCTTCTTACCTAAAGGTTTTGCCAACGGTGGGCTATTCTTCAGTTTGGGTATGCTTTCTGTGTTTGGTGTCTATTCTTATTATTGTTACTACATTCTTGTCCAGTCAAAGAATGCTACCAATGTCTCATCCTTCGGTGATATCGGTTCTAAATTGTATGGTGGTTGGATGAAGAATTTAATCTTGTTTTCATTAGCACTTACTCAAATCGGGTTCAGTTGTGCCTATATTATCTTCACCTCAGAGAATTTAGGTGCCTTTGTGCGTAATGTCACGGGCTGGGACCTAGGTCCTCAATGGTTCTTTATCTTACAATCGTTGATCTTTATCCCATTATCATTCATTAGAAACGTTGCCAAATTATCATTCCCTGCCTTGATCGCTAATGGATTCATCTTTATGGGGTTAATCATAATTGTATTCTTCATTTCTAAGGAATTGGTCTTCAATGGTGCTAAACCTGTTAACTTGTGGATTAATGAATCCAAGTTTTCATTGTTTATTGGGACCGCTATCTTTGCATTTGAAGGTATTGGGTTAATCATCCCTATCCAGGACTCCATGCGTCATCCTGAAAAGTTCCCAATGGTTCTTGCTCTTGTTATTGTCACAATCACCATCTTGATGAATCTTGTTGCTGTCATTGGGTACCTGGCCTATGGTGAGAACACAAATACTGCCATCTTGCTAAACTTACCACAATCCAACATCTTTGTGAACTTTATCCAATTCTTTTATTCATTGGCTATCCTACTTTCCACTCCATTACAGATCTTCCCAGCCATTGCGATCATTGAGAAGAAGATATTTGGAAGTTCCACAGGGAAGAACAACACAAAGGTCAAATGGTCCAAGAACATACTACGCACGGTGTTTGTACTCTTATTGATCAACATTGCATGGTTTGGTGCCAATGACTTGGATAAATTTGTGTCCTTTGTTGGTTGTTTCGCCTGTATCCCGTTGGTGTACATGTATCCACCATTGCTACACTTGAAATCTTGCGTTGCAAAAAGTGATATCAAGGGGAAGATATTAGACATTGCATTGGTGGTCATTGGGCTGGCTTCGATGCTTTATACCTCTTATCAAATCATCTTTGGTGCTGTTTGAGGGTTTTCTTCCCACTCTCAACTCTGTTCGAACCATTGACAACCATTAGTCATCCTCATCTCCTACCATCAAGAGCCCGTCATATTTATTGCATCTCTATTTGCATCTTTTTACTCATCAATTCAATACATCACTGCATTTTGAGAATGTCTTGTAGTTCATATAATAAATGTCCCTAACGGTCAGACGAAAGATGTCGACTGTAACAAAGAGACAAGAGGACAAGCTACTGCAGAATTGAACAGGCCACTATAAAACTATAAAATAAATCAAAGATGCATCATGGAGGACTTTACACCTTTTTTTGCTTAAACACCGAAATGTGCCAATTTTCTTAAGGAAGGAGTAAGAACGCCCCTGGTTACTTTGGGTGTCTACAATGAACAATTCCCAGTGGAGGGTAGGAAGAAGGTGTCCATGATGAATGACCAGTTCAATCATGAGGGCAGAAACTTTGCCCGTCTCATTTAGTCTCTGAGAACCCTCAATCATCGCATTATATCCAACACCAGAACTAAACTGGGGTGTTTTCCCACTTTCAGGAGTGCCTACAGCTCCTGTCTTAGTATGCACAGCTGCAGACTTATCTTGTCTCTCACTAGGGGGTGTCCATCTCTCTCGCTCTCTGTACTGTCTCTCCCTCTTTTTTACTGTCAGGGTCCCTATGCAATGTCATTTCTGTGCCATCGTTTATAAGCCTTTGATATCCCACCCATCATTTACGGGATGAATCTTCCTCATATCTCAAAGGGAAAGTCGCTCGCTATGTTGTCCACTCGCTCACTTTTAGCAGTTACCATCTCATTGACCGCTGTCATCGCTGCTCCAAATGCTGATTCCCTTCCATGGGCCAAAGCCAACCCACAAGCTCTTGCTGCTGCTGAAGCTTACGCTGACGCCTATGCCGAAGCCGAAGCTATCGGTCACCCTGATCCTGAAGCTTACGCTCTAGCTGCCTCTGAAGATGATTGTGCCACCATCGCTTGTCATGCTGCTTGTGGTCTTTTAATTGTCGAAGGTCAAAAGTGTTCTAATGATAACTCATATTCTGGTCCTTACAACCACGCTTGTTTGTGTGATGGTAATACTCCATTCATGAGTTACTATCCTTCTTGTATGGAATGTGGCTGGACTCTATGGAAATACTACAGTGGTTATGTTACTTCTGCTCTTGCTGAATGTGGTACTCTATCAACCGAGCCAACTGGTACTTTAAGATGTTCCACCACTCTAACTGATTCTTATGTTATTGATACCAACATTGAAGGTTGTTCTTATTTGGGTAACTGTCCAACTACTACCTCATCAACTTCATCAACCTCATCAACCTCATCTATTAGCTCTGAATCCTCAACTTCATCTACCACCTCCACCACCTCCACTACTTCAAGTCCAGCAGCACCTGTCACATGGAGTACCAGTAATTACATTGCCGAATTACACACTGTCAACACTGACTTGTCATACAGCTATACCTACACCGCTGGTGGTAGAGCTACTGATTGTCTGACTAAGACCCAAACTTTTGCCGTCGCCACTAACAACCCTGCTGAGGTTGAGTTCACTGCTTGGGTTGAAAAATACGAAGCGTTGCCAAATACTGGTGTCAGTTTCCACAAGACTTACTTCTTCTTCAACTTCACTTCTGACCAAGAAGATATCACTAGTATTGAGCTATTATCAAACACCTCTCGTGAAGCCGCTAAGTTGAAAGGTCCATCCGATGCTTACATCAATTTGGAACAAGGTATCTATGGTATCTTGAACGGTACTCAAGCAATCGCTGAAGCTAACAATTTGATCATCAGAGTCGTCAAGGATGATGTCAAGTACATCTATGCCTACTCATGTTTGACTAATAGACTTTCCGTTTTCTCTTTAGGTTTGGTCCAAGGTGTTGACTACGATTATTGTTTTACCACAGGTAACTGGGCCGGTTATACTGAAGCTTCTTGTAACCACCAGGAGTCAATCAGCACTTTGATTCAATTTAGACCAAATGACGCTGAATCTGAGACTTCAAGCTCTGAGTCCTCATCTGTCCAATCAAGCTCTGTCTTCGTCACTTCTTCTGATATAGTTATTTCTTCCGATGCCACCAGTTATATTAGTGTTTCATCCGGTGCCTCTACTGTTGAATCATCAACTGAGGACGCTAGCTCTGCTGTCACTTCCTCTTCCGCCGCTGAATCTTCCGCTGTTGAGTCCACTGCTGAGTCCACTGCTGTATCCACCGCTGAATCTACTGCTGTCGAATCCTCCGCTGTTCAATCCTCTGCTGTTGAATCCT
>JAKTWU010000381.1:0-18420 GCA_030582435.1 Taiozyma onychis
CTTTGCATTTCTCCATGTAGTGTTCAAGTTTGGTGGTGTAGTTTCCACAGTTGTAGCATTGTTGGTTGGCAATGTGGAGTTGGGGGAAATGGCGGTGTTCAATGTGACCCAAGTTGAATCTGTGTAGTGTCTCCAGGAAGCCTGGCTTGGTTCTGTTGATATCTTCCATCTTTTTTCAGAACTTGTGGTATCTCTCTGCTATTGAGCTCTTAAAACATCAAATTTTAATATCATTATCTGTAGGTAGTAAGATTTGAGGTGTACTAAGAACGTCTTGATCAAATTAAATCTCTGAGGTGGACTATCTCGCAATTTCAATTTAGATACAAGGTACTCAAAGAGTTTATCAGGCAGTATACTGTTCAAAGAGTCGTTTTCTTATTCAAAGAGTCTCTCAAGGGAATAATCACCTTTGCGTTCTATCAGAATAAAGTAGAAGTAACAGGGAAGTATTGATTAGAGATCAATGGTACCAAATATCTCAAAATCCATGTAAGACGTTGTATTTCTATTCAAGAGGTTTATGACTGGTGACCAGAGGTACTATCAACTCAGAAACCTCCCGACCTGGCCTTGCGTATATCCTATTTAACCTTCCAATTCTTCACTCAATCATTCAAGCCCAAGACCTTATTTGTTGAATTTCCACTTTCCGACAGCCATAGCAGAACCGTTACTATTACCAGACCCTTGACCCAAGCTGCTTCACTTATCAAGTTCTCAAAGAAATTAGCTGGAATGTTTTATTTCTCTTCCAGATTAGAAAGAGCTTGTCATATTGTCTCTGGTCACTGCTGACTTGCCAGAAAAAGAGGCTTTCAGCGTGTAATTGTACCTGTAGTCATCCTCTTCTCCTGTTATTTAGCGATTTGTTAGTGGTATCAATAGGATTTTCAGAGGGGCTGTTAAGGATTCTGATGCAAACCATGTCAAGAATGGATTTATGGTAGCAGAGCTGGCAGTTAATTAACACCTGCGCATTATAACTGGCAAAATAAAGATTAGGAGCTTACTTCAAGGCTATAAGAGGTGGTTATGCTTGCTAATTCTTGTCAAAAGTTCGAAATTGCCTAAACTGGTCTCTTGGAGGGGTTTTAGCAACTTCACTGATCAATGAATGGTTTGTCTGAGCTATTATTACGAACAATCAAAAGCCACGCAGTCCAAACAAAACGGGAAACACCCTACGGGGAGAAAATTACACGAATAACCTACTTGGTTCTATTTTGAAGATGACTTTGAATTTCATTCCAGATTGCGATCATCTTCGTATTGTTCAAAGTTAACATGGACTTCAGGCTCTGTTAACACTTCATCATCCTCAATCTCATAATCTTCATCATCAATAACATCATTCAAAATGTCTTCTTCATCTTCGTGATCCCTGAAAACTTCTTCAGTTTGCACCGATGTATAAGCAGCACCACGTTGGGTGTATCTGTTTTCTCTTCTAAATATACTCTTGAACTTGTTGATCAAGGCAGCATCAGCGATTTGAATCATTTTAAACGTGGCAATAGCAGCAGCAATGACAGTGATACCACCTCTGATAATCGTGTTAACAACTTTATCGGTGGTATCGTTTTCAATCAAGTCATCCTCTTCTCCAAGTCTAATCTCACCAAATCTTTGGAACCCACCATTACGACGGATACCCCGATCATACACAAACCACAGTGTGAACACAAACACGGCAATTGGGAAGACAATGACAATGAACAAACCAAAGCCAGATAATCTGCCACCATGCTCTTTACCAAATTCTCTTTCCTTACCAGGACATGGGATAGCAGTGACTTTATCAAATTCTTGACCACCTTCACATGTAGATAATGGGATCTTTCTGTAACCGGTAGGCTCATAGTATTCAACTGCATTCTTATCAATTTTGCAAATTTCTGAGTGATCATCTGGTTGTAACCCATTGATCAATTTACAAGTCCCGTCATTGGCCTTGACATAGTTGAAATCACACTCAAAATCCTGTCTTGTACAAGCACAGTTTCTAACAAATTTGGCAGCTTCACCCAGTGGAGCTGCACCGATGAAACAATCCGTATGAGAAGTGATCTTTCTCAAATACTTGACCTCATGCCCAAACAAACAATTAACAGAAGAGAATGGATGCTTCGGAGACCAATAAGTAAAATCATCACTGTCTGGGTTGTCCAAGTCAAGAACACACTGTCTAGTGAAGACGTCTGAGAAGTCAATGGTAAAAGTGCGACTCTCATCACCTCTACCTGATTCAGATCTGGCAATCAACAAGAATCTCTTAGAGTTATCAGCAGGCACAGTGACGATATCATCAACTTTAACAGTATCATCAGTGAACTGGTACTCATTCCAGTTCTCACCCTCATCCAAAGAATAATATATCACATTAGTGTTCTCTGAATCGTTGACAAGGACGATTATTGAGCCACGGTCACCATATTCCCATTGATAAACACCTTTCTTGACTTCTTTCCAAGTGTTACCACCGTCTCTAGTCAAGAACACTGATGACTCTTTGAAAGGACCCAGGGTCTTTCCAACGTTACCGACACCCAATAGGACACCGGTGGCAGAGCCAGAGGAGAATGTATCACGGAAGTCCTTTCTCTCAGTGTACCCGTGCAAGTTCAAAGAACAATCCTCCAGACTCTTACCAATACATTCATACTTCTTACCTTCAGAATCTTGACTTGGAGGATGGATGTAATCCCAATCTGATCCGTCATTGAAGGTGATTCGACTCTTCAGCTGCTTCAAAGAACCACTTTTGGCCTCCTCATGATTGATCACGGTGTTGATAATAGCAATACCTTCCAGACCTTCAACCTTTTCATAATCAACGAACCCGATTTCGTTTCTGTTAACAAAACGTTGGGATAGCACATATGACGTACCATTTGAATTGGATTTCAAAATCGCACCGTATTCGGAGCCCTTTCTGTCATTACTTGTGACATGCAGGAAAATAGCACCAGATTCAGAACCCAACACAGTATAGGCTTGCTGTTTGTTGACTTTGAAATCGCTTGGGAATAGGGCGTCGGCAAATGTGACACCATCAACTGTAACAACGGCCTTCAAGGAGTCACCTTCAAGGGTAGCAACAACGGTAAACCCACTAGTGGTGGCAAAACCAACGATCTTCTCAAATTCATCTTTGGTGGTCTTGAAGTAATCATTGGAAGAAACCAATGCATAATTGTCACCTTTTCTCACTTGACAATAGATCAGATGCTCATCAGCACCGGTATTGGTGTATCTTGAGCCGACAAAGTCACATGTTCTGGCATTCGTAGTTAATAAATCCCATTTGTTACCACCGTCCAATGTGATGAACGCAGCTGGTTGGCATTGCTCTGAGAAACGGTCTTCACAGCCATGATCACCAAAGAAAAGGAATGACTGGCGGGAAGTATTGCTGAATTTAAGAATCTGTAAACCAAACCCGTTGATGTCTGATGGTGTATTGATGGCTCGGAAAGTGTTACCGCGATCTTGAGAGGCATGTATCTTGTTACTAGTAGTGATCAAAAAGATTTCATCTGGGAAGTATGGGTTCAAATAGATCTCGTAGACCTCATCTTCTAAGTCCAGTTTGTGGAATTCTCTACCACCATCATGAGAAATATATGCTTCGTTCCTCGTGGTTCTCAAGATCAAAGTCTCATCGGCTAAAGAAGCTTCAGTCTGGTCTAGGAAGATGTATGAGGCAATGTTACCAGCAAATTTATTCTCACTTGACGAAACAGCTGATCTGGCATTAATCTCCTTGCACTGGAATTGAAAGTCTTCAGGTTGGACTTTACCACCAGTACACAAGTTGCCATCAATCTTCTTCTTAGTTTGGACAGTAATGGCATCTTTACCCTGGCACAATTTTCTCAGAATGGAGTAATCTGGTTCACAAGTACCATCATCCTTTTTCTCGTAACCAAAGCCGCACTCGTAATCTTCTTCCGAGCATTCACATGGGACTTCATCTATCTTCAAGTCTTCAAACACCTTGTTGACGAAACATTCAGCATCTTGCTTCCTTCTGTGATAGATGTCCTTGTGCCCACTGAAACAAGTACCTTCTTTGTTCTCAGCATCAGCTCTACCGTACCATGTTTCCAAGTCACTGTCATCACAAGTCCTGGAGAAGGCTTTTGAGAAGTCTAACGAGTAGATGACTTCTTGGTTCTGTTTACTGTCGCCTTCACGGTATAGGCCAGCATACAAGAATTTGGCACTTGTTCCATCAATGGTGGTGGTTAACAAGTATGGGAAAGATTTCATGTCAAAATCATATTCCTTCCACGTTTTAGCTTGATCCAGAGAATAGTAAATCTTAGAAGTAACCATGTTATCACCTTCTTCTTTACTGTATGGAGAAGCGACAATGACGTTACCCAAGTCACCAAAAGCAAAGACAGTTGGATCTTCCAAAACTTTAGTCCAAGTCAAGCCGCCATCTCTGGAAGCATAAGTGTGGTAGTTCAGAATATTCTTGTCTAAACCATTACCAGTGTTACCAATACCTAACAAGATCCCAGGTGTAGCACCAGTGGCACTCTGACCATCGCCACGTCTCTCTTCCAAACTCAACAAGTTCAAACCACACTTCTCATCACCAGGACAAGAATCACCGGCACTCAAGTATTGCCATGTACGACCATCGTTAAATGTAATCTTGGTTCTAGCTAATGGGGCCAAGGTCTGAGTGTCATAACCTTCAAGAACATTGGCCGTCCAGACACCTTCAACAGTTTCAATTTTTTCCAGATTCAGGAAGCCTAACGAGTTGGTTTCAACCTTGCCCAGTAAGTTTCTAAAATGCAAACCATCACTGTCAGATAGCAAGATGTTACCAACTTGTGTACCTGGCTTGATTCCTTCAACTTTTTGAGAAGTGACACCGAATGTACTGATGTGTAAAGAGCCTGGAGTCGATGGGAGAATGGAGAAATAGTTGACGTTGATGTTCCCATCAATTATAGCTTTGTTGAAAGTGGAGCCGTTCTTAGACACATACAAGAAGATAGAGGAGCCTCGTGAGTCATATTTGTCACTTTGCACAACAGCCACAATGAAAGTTTGAACAACCCTTAGTTCTAAGACATAGTTCCCTGCAAGCGTACCAGTGTTATCATTGACAATTTCAGGTTGACTCTTGAAGAAGTCATTTGAGGCAATGATCTCGGTTTTCTTGATGTAACCATGAGAGTCCCTTTCACTCTTCAAGCACAGTATTCTGTCATCGTGGCCCTCGTCAAAGACACTGTTCGACTTGGTGAATGTACAGTATGAAACCCCACTTTGTAATAGTTGTGGATTGGTCTTGAAGCCATCTAGAGTGTAAAGAACATCATTAGTACAAACATCATTAGCACAGTGAATAAAAGCCAGTAAAACTTTGTTTGGATCCTTGCTGTTGACATTGACTTCATAATTTATATCATCGTAAAGCCCAACGTTGAACTTCTCCCAGGATTTACCTTGGTTGTTTGTGACGTAGTGGGTATCACCGTTTGTGAATGCAAAGGCACGATCTTTCTTAACCTTGTCAACGACAATCGTGTCAATATCTTTCAGGACATCCTTCCAGTGGGCACCGTCATCCTCAGACTTACGCAGGACGCCACCATTCACGCTCAGCACCACTGGCGAATCATCAAAATAGACAATGGACTCGGATATGTGATTCGCCAAAGTCTTGGAAATTTCTGGGGTAAAATCAGCGATTGAGGCAGTCAATAGACTAAACAGGCAGAGGAGTACTGTTCCAAACGACCTCATGGTGACAATTGAGCGGTCTCTGTTCCAAAAAAAGGTTGGATTCTGTGATTAAGGATCAATATGTAGAGTTGCCTTTCTAACCTTGCGATAAGGCTTGTGGAATGTGTGTTTCTTTGCCAAAGCTCAGCAAGGCTAATTAATCCGGGACAGGAGTGTAGCAGCAGTTGAATCTCTATGCAGAGTAACAATAACAGACGTGAATGTCGAGCAAAACAACCTTTCAGCTTTGACCTTTCAGCTAATCAGCCTCCAAAGTGCCTGTCGATTCTCTCTAAATCCAAAAACGGAATTTGCAATGCCAAACCGCGAACTTATTCCGACAGGAGAAAAATCCGAACACCACACTGATAAATTTTTTTGAATCCGATGAGATAAAACAGTTAGGCACATAGAAGCCTCGAGATCGTGGTTACAATAGATTCATAATGAGTGAAGAGATTGTTGAGAAGAAACAAGACACCTTAGGTAAAGGTGCCAGAATTAATGGTAAGTGCTGCTTTGAGATAGCAGTGGCTTAAAGGTCACGTTAAGTGCAGGAATGAATACTAATCCCACATGGTACAGGTAAAGGTTGGAAAGTTGAGAAAGATGCGTTCAGAGTCAAATCTCTCGGTGTCAAATCGTCATGGGCTAAGAAACAAGAACAAAGATCAAAAGATTCACAAGTCAAGGCCAAGCTAAAGGAGTTAAAGGAAGAAAAAGAAGCTGAAAAGCAAAGACGTATTGATGCCATTAGAGAAAGAAGATCCAAAAAGGAAGAAAAGGAAAGATATGAAAGATTGGCTGCCAAGATGCATGCTAAGAAAGTTGAAAGAATGCGTAAGAAGGAAAAGAGAAATAAACTACTTAAGGAAGGTCGTTAATTTGTCTTTTTTTTTCCACAGGTTTTTTACGTTGCATCTCATAGTTTTATATTGTTCGGTTCAATTGGTTGTATCATAGTTTATATTTTGGGCAGTACTGTTTTGATATACGCTTTCAAGGGCGGAGATTTGGGCGTAGTGGTGATTTGGTATCACTCTATACTGTTATGTCATCTGGCTACGATCTACGACTCTCTTTCTTGTATAAAGCACTGAATCTGGCACCAAAAGTCAAAGTAGTGTACTTCTCCGGCAATGTGTCCCGCAACAGGAATTTGGGATCTGAAAAGGTTTCAAGTTTCCCCATAATAACAAAAATACTCCCAAACTTTAACAGAAGAAGACAAAAAGAACCGGACATAATGGCCTCGATTCTAAGAAAGACTGCTCTTTCTACGGTATTCTTTGCTACAGGGTTCGCAACATGTGCCAGAGCTTGGCCTACGGATTCAATTGAAGAAAACACCAAGAAGATTGAGGAACAAAGGGTTGAAATCATCAACTGCATCAAATCATCTAAGAACTACCAAGAGCTCCTACAGAATAAGAACTACACCTCCAACGTCCACTCATCGCGTATCCCACAGGCGCACCAGGTCTCACATGTCTCACAGGGTCTTCTGTTTGGTCCACAACACTTGGAAATCGACCCTATTGTGTTTTCAAACCCCACTGATAATGAACTTCAGGCTTACTACCATTTGGGCCAGAAACTGACCAGTTATGACGGAAAAATCCACAATGGTGTCATCTCTACGATCCTGGACGAGCTGCTGTGCTTCTGTGGGTTCCACCTGTTACCGAGCGGCCGTGGTGTCACTGCAAAGTTGGCCATTGACTTCCTGCAACACGCCGATCCGGACACTACTGTGCTGTTGAAGGCCAAAGTCGCCGAGCACAAGGGCAGAAAGGTCATCATTGACGGGCATATCGAGACAGTAGAGGACAAGCCAAAGATCATTGCTACAGCCAATTGTATTTTGGTGGAACCTAAGTGGTTCAAGTACTTCAGTTGGTTGAGTATTTTCTAAGTATATAAACATATTGACGCATTCCACTGAATGTAGCACGGCATTAACTCTGCTGGACGAGCCTAGGTTAATGTCAAATGTCACCACTGGGGCACAGACTGTAGTCTTAAACCCGACAGGCTAATAGTGTCTATGATTAACGACGCTAAGAACAACGTTGTCTATTGTTATCTACTGGTAGGCGCCACAACTTATTATCCGAGATTCCAAAACTGTGGATTTCATAGTAATCCTCCACACTTCACCCTTTTTAACCCATCTCCAATCGCAAGAGTAAACTCCATTTCACACAAAATGTCCTCCATCCTGGCTAAGAAGCTGAAAGTCGCCCTGATTCAAATCACAGCAGGTGCCAACAAACAAGCCAATTTGAACCATGCTAAAGAATGGATCCAAAAAGCCATCCAAAAGGACGCTGGTATCGATCTAGCTGTATTACCAGAATGCTTTAACTCCCCATATGCCGTCAGTGAGTTCTCTAAATACGCTGAGAAGATCCCAGAAGGTGAGAGCACCAAGTTCCTTTCCCAAATTGCCAAAGAGAACAAGATTCTGTTAGTCGGTGGGTCCATTCCAGAACTAGGTGATGATGGCAAAATCTATAACACTTCTTTAACCTTTGGCCGTGATGGTTCCATCATTGGTAAGCATAGAAAGGTCCATCTTTTCGATATCGATATTCCAAATGGTATCACTTTCAAAGAATCCATGACTTTAACCGGTGGTGACAAGGCCACATCTATTCCATTAGAAGGTTTTGGTAACATCGGTGAAGGTATATGTTACGACATCAGATTCCCAGAACTAGCAGCCATTGCTGCTAGAGAGTCCAATGCCTTTGCCATGGTGTACCCGGGTGCATTCAACACTGTCACTGGTCCACTACACTGGCACTTATTGGCCAGATCTCGTGCCATTGATAACCAAATCTACGTGATCACAGCCTCCCCATCAAGAAACTTGAACCTAGACTACCATGCTTATGGACACTCTTTGGTTGTTGATCCAAAGGGTAACATCATTGCTGAAGCTGGCGAGGATGAAGAAATCGTTATTGCTGAACTAGACCCTGAAGTCTTGGAGAGTACAAGATCTGGTATCCCTGTCACTGTCCAGAGAAGATTTGACGTCTATGGTGATTACACCAAGAACGTCAAACCAAGAGCTATCTAATTAGAATCGATCTTTGATCTGCTGGTGTAGTCTCCGCGTACTCTAGACTCTTGATCAAAGTCGAGCATCCATCGGTCACAACTACCCCAGGGTTTCACTGCAAAACTCCAAGCCAATAAAGCGGGCAAATTTTTCTTTTTCTATCTAATAAACAAAATTCTCTAGCATTAACTGTCATTATCATAATTACACTCTAATCATTCAGCATCATCGCCAGCTTGAGGTTTGCAAATCGTCTCCACCAAGAAGTCAAATGTCTCATTCTTTTCAATCGCTTGCTTCACATGCTGGGCAGTGACCCTTTTCGTACCACCTTCACGGGCCTCTGTGGCGGAGGCATCCACCAGCGACGCTAGGAAGAACTCCAGAGCTCTACCAACAACAACGGGCGTGGCCTGTGCAACTTTTCCAATCTCCTCATCCGACTGCATCAGCTTTTTGATACGCGCAGCAGGAAAGTGTGTCTTGATATCGTCGTAGTTTGGTGCCATTGTAATTCTCTTCTGGTGGCTTTCAATAAGTTTTGTGGCTTTGTTTTGATCAGACTTTGCTTTCAGTTTATAAACAAACACTTCACGAATTAGACTCCGCGAAAATCGCTGTTTACCCTACCGTGGTAATGTGTGACGACTATCTATGGCATGTAAAAC
The DNA here is from genome assembly GCA_030582435.1 of Taiozyma onychis. Classification (NCBI taxonomy): domain Eukaryota; kingdom Fungi; phylum Ascomycota; class Saccharomycetes; order Phaffomycetales; family Wickerhamomycetaceae; genus Taiozyma; species Taiozyma onychis. The sequence goes on from JAKTWU010000381.1 coordinate 9,493, forward strand.
TCGGTTCACTTATGGGTCTATCTTGTGATGTGGCTTAGGGTATTACAAAGATCATAGCTGAATACTCCAATACGGCATTTCTCCCGTGTGGGCAACAAACTATTTCTGTGGTCAAATCTCCTCAGCATAAACTTCACAGTCGCTCGAGACTGAAAAAAAAATCTGAGTCCAAGACCATCCAAAAGATCAAGTCCCACCTGGATCAGACCACGATGTTACGCTCTGCCAGAGTCCTGCAGGCTCCAAGACTAGTCGCTGCTCTTTCGTCGAGACTCACTAGACCCGGTTCCCAAACACTGCGTTTGCAATCCACCACTGTCTCTGAGACTGTCCAAGATGAGGCTCCTGTCAAGACCAAAGAACAGATCCAAGCTGAAAGACAGGCTGCTAGAGAGGCTGCCAGAAAATGGAGAAACGACAAGATGGCCGAGAGAGCCGCTCTGATCATCCCGGGCATTGAGGACGCCATTGCTAAAGGTGCTACTGCTAAGGAGCTGTTCTCAACTTTCTCCAAGGCTATTGAAAATGAAGAACTATTACATAATAGCTACTATGGGAGAGTAACTTTTGGGAAATATGTCAGTACTATCTTGAACAAATCTATCGCTGAGATCGGCGATCCAAAGAGCACCCAAGTGCCACCAACCCCTGAGGAAGTCCTAGCTAAAGCTGCGTTCTTTGGTGTCGCCGATGTCTCAACTTACGAAACCTTAGTGGAATACTTATTCAAAGAACAACGTTCCAGTGAAGTGTTGGCATTTTGGGTTTCATACTTAGAATACTCATCTGCTCAAAGAATCAAATATAACCCATTGAAGCTTATCAACTACACCATCTTGGCCTATTTGGACGTCATGAAGGACTCAGCCAATGCGGACCCGGGTACATTATTGAATTTGTTACAAACAGAAGAATTACCACCAATTCCAATCCTAGGTGGCGTCCTAAAGAAGACTCTTCCAAAGAACTCCGATAGATACAAACAATTGAACAAAGCTCTGCAAGTCTTAGGTTACCATAACAAAAATCCAAATTCTATTCAAGAATTGAAAGTCGCTTTGGAGGCTTCCAAGAGAGGTGATTCTAACACCGTGTTCTCATCATTGAACGAGATCAGAAGGATCTCAAAGATTACTGGTGCTACCATCTCTGAGGAAACCATTGTTGCCTTCATGACTTTCTTTTCCAATTTGAACATGAGTGGGGAAGTTTACAAACTTTGGAATGAACTGATCAAATCTGGTATCAAACCTTCCACTGCTGCTTGGAACGCTCTTTTGGAGTCTGTGTCCAAACAAGGTCAGGTCAGTAAGAGAGCTGCTCAAGTTGTGGCCATTCAATCCAAGATCCCTGAACCTAATGAGGAAACTACAGCCAAATTAATTGAAATCTACACCAGATTAAAAGTTGATGATAAATTAAAAGAATTGATCACCACTGCTAACTTGCAAAATCCAACCATTTCACAGGCCTATTTGAAATCTCTTGCTCAAAATGGTGACTTCACAAAAGTGAAAGAAGTGATCTCTGACTTAGCCAAAGCTGATATTTCAGTGTCAAGATCCACTTATAACCAATTATTAGCTAGAGCTGTCAAGAGTAAGAAAGACGAAGAGATCAAATTCATCTTGAACGAAATGCAAACCAATAAGATCAAACCAGACGTTGCCACCTTTACCATAATATTAGACTTCACTTTCAAATCATTAAGAGCCAAGGGTGAAATACCAACCGAAGCCACCCTCACCAGTTTCTTCCAACAGATGAAAGAAGCCGGGATCGATGCATCCACACACACAGTTACTGCTATTATTGATGGTCTTGGCCGTGATGAAAGCTCATTGAGCACTGCCCAGTTCTTGTTTAGATACTTGCAAGATTCTAAGAAGGCCACTGCCATATCCTATGTATCCATCATTTCCAATGAATTTGCTTTGGGAAGAACCGCTGACGCTGAAAGGCACTTCAAAGAATTTGTCACTGCCGGGTTCCCAATCAACTCTGCCAACTGGGCTATGGTCTTTGAAGGTTGGTACAAGAACGGTAAAGTTCAAAAGGCTAAAGCTTATCTAGACGGTGTGCAAAAACTACCAAACAACCGTAAATTGTTGAACAAATTTAGTTATTATTACCTTTTGAGACTAGCTGCCAACACCAAGGATTTAGAACTGGCCAACCAAGTGTTGAGAACCATCACTGAAAACCAAGCAAAGAGCAACGTTTCTCCACAGTCACAATCTTTGGTCAAGAGCTTACAAACTTTGGGCGCTGAGGTCCCAGAATACTTGAGTGCATATGTGTAAATATAGATCCACTAAAATCAATTTTGTGTGAAACACGTGTATATATACAAGAGAAGTCATAATGAAACCACCTATTCAAACGTACGAAACGAAGCGGTGCGTGGTAATGTTTTGAACATTATTCATAACCACTTATAAAAAGAAAATTAATGAACCCAAAACTTTGTGAAACGCCTGATGAGAATGATATGATGAAATGGATATGAAAAGGACCGCCAACTAATTGGTCTTACCCATAGCTTGGTCCCAGTATGGCTTCAACCAGTGCACCAAACGGTCTTTGGCGTTAATTGGGCTGTCTAAAGCTGGTCTAACATCCAGGAAGAAAGTAGGCATGCCATGGTGATCATCTGGACCGCCGTAGTAATCAATGACGTATCTGACTTGATCCCAACTACCGTTCAAGTTTGGTCTCAGAACGTACCAATCGTGTCTATCGAATGGAGGTTCAGTGTTGAACGTCTCAGGGAAGACTTTGGAAAGTTGTAAGTACAGTCTGGCCCTTGGAGACAAGTCATGTGGTCTACCTGTGAATTGCGCCAGTCTTGGTTGCTTTTGAGTTTGTTGGATGTATGGCTTTTCCCATTCTAGGATTTCTTGCCAGGCACCTTCATTTAAGAAGTTGTGGACATCAACCATTGATTCCACAGCATCTTCAGGGATGTCTTCAGCTTTCCCCTTTCTCACCATGGCACTAAACATCTGTTGTGGAGATGGGTATTCCCAAACACCTTCATTCTCATCCTCACCTCTTGGTATGGTGGAAAATGTACGCTCAGTTGGTAAGTCTAGTTTTTGACCCGGTATTTTGTCACTGGAGATGAACTCAGGCATATTGTTCAAAGGGTTTAGCACTGTACCATCGGAGTCTGTCTTCTTCTTCATTGGACACACGGCTGGAAGCTCACTCTTTGCCTTGACTGGACAAGCAGCTGGTAGTTGTGGTTTGCCATGGTTGACAGGACATTTAGCCTTGGTGTAGTGTTAGTGCTCTGGTTCGATCCCGGTAAGACGGTGGGAAAGTGCTAACTTACAGGCTCAGAAGCAGTGCTCTTTGTTTCAGTGTTATCGGCCCAGAACCAACCCATTATGTACTACCTAAAATGTATGTGATGGTATTAAAGAGTGATGATGCTTTCTTTGTTACTGTTTTTTTTCTTTTCAAAGCCCAAAAAAAGAAATTTTTAGTCAGCAGCAATTCGAGTTATATCCGAGTTCCATAGTGTTACACCGAAAGATACGGTTAAGCTACAAAAGTGTGAAACCAGATTTGTATTAGAAAGGATTTAGGTATAAGGAAACATTGAATATTGGCTTTTAAGCCTTGGACTTCAGTCCCACAGACTCGACTTCGACAAAGTTATCGCTAGTCTCATAGATAGGCTCTTCAACTGGTTCAGGTTTATCCAGAGCAGTGAATGGAGTACCAGTGACACGGGAGTGCACTTTCAGCACAGCCAGTCTGATGGCAAGAACCACAGCAGCAAAGACCAACCCACCGAATGGGGCAACGATAAAGGCCCCGAATGGACCCCAGTCGTCCCCGTAGATACCATTCCAGATCAAGACTAGCTTACCACCTTCTTTGGCGGAGTGATAGTAGACAGTACCGAAGATGAAAACGGATAATAGGCCACCAAGACCACCACTGATGACTTCGTAACCTGTTAGGAACCAGAAGTTTTTGTTTAGACCTAGTAGGATCACTGGGACAACAGCAGAGGATAGCATGTCAACGATGAAGTAGATCTGTAGGATATCATCAGCCACTTTGACACCAATGACAATAACAGGAGCGATCAGCAGCACAACAATGACACGGCAGTATATAATACTGATCTTGTTTCTGAAAATATCGTTAGAGATACTGGACGTCAAGGCTGATTGTAAAGAGTCCAGGGTACAAGTGGAGATGACAACAACAAAGATTAAAGTGAAGGCAATGGTCCAGTTAGGGAAGTTTGACAGAACGATGTATAGTGAGTAAGAGGCAGAAGGATCACCGATAGCGACGTAGTTACCCCAGACAGCGATCAAACCCACAACACCGACGATGGTAGCGAAGATAGTCAACAAGACAGCAGCAATAGAACAACCAATCCATAGGTCCTTGTCGGATCTTGCGGCAAAAGTTCTCAACCAGAAGCCAGACATGAACAGATCGTTGGTGAAGATGGCCATTGGTAAGATGTAGACTAATTGCCAACCTAACTTATTCCCCTTTAGTAAGCCTGATTCAGCAATCATATCGGTATCTATCTTAGCGTATGCTCCAAAGGCTCCACTGACGATGATGACCAATAAGATAACAAATGACGCTTGCAAGCTATCAGTAATGAAGGAGACCTTAAACCCACCTATGGATGTATAAATTGTAGTAACAGCACATTGGACGATAATAGCAGGCAGCGCATCCAAACCAGTCAATGTGTTAATGGCAAAATTGACACTGGCAACTTCAGAAACCATAAACAGGAACAATGTCAACATTGTACAGGCACTCAGGTAAAGGCCTGTGATTTTACCGAAACGTTGGAACACCCATTCGGTCAATACGAAACCATCAGGGCACTGACGACGGATCTTTGGACCTAAGAAACTAAACAAAAACATTGGTAAACCACCAGCTAGAGCATAGACAAGGACACCTTGAAGACCGGCAACGTTGGCGACTTGTGGATAAGTAGCCAAAACACCACAACCACAACCTATGTGACAGTTAGTACGTGTGATTCCTGGCGAGCCTGAAGCAGAGATATGATTACATGTCAGGTCTACTATTATTCAGCCAGCACGCTGTAAAAGATATCCCAGTTCAGATCCATCGATTTCCAGAAAAGACAGAGTTTCAGGTCCTCACGCAAGCACTACCTTGATCGAGTTCAGAACGGTATGATCTCAGCCAATACATGGAATGTAAAGGCACCCGCCAGACACTTTGTTTGCTGGAATTAAACTTCACCTGAAGTTCATCGGAGACTGGTAAGTAGGCACTAATGGAAAGACTGAATCCACATTTGGAGTTTCTTCGGAATCAAAGGGCAAGCAATAGGTACATACCTGAGGCGACGAAGTTAAGAGCCAATGGGAGCCCCTTTTGAGTCCCGTTAGCTGACAAGAAAGTAGCCTTGTCCTTGTACACCCACCCGATAGCGACACCACTGACAAGCATCGCGGCGTAGGTGACATAGATGATAGCATTAGCTCCTGCATCTGAGAGCATCTTGTACGTTCTAATGAGTTGTATATGGAGCTTTACCAGTGAAAAATCAAGCGATGAGGAAAATTTAGGCCTTTTATACGGCTGCTTTTTCTATGCGTTTATGATGTAGTCTATAATTTTTGCATCTCGTGAGACGATGAGGCAGCAAGTGAAATTAGAACAATAAGCGAATATGGGACAATATGGGACGCCGTCTCAGAGATGCAGCCACTTGGGCGCATTAGGGTTCCATTCTGGGCATTTGGGCTCACCTGCAGCGTTAACAGTCAGTCATGGAGAAAGAACTTCACCTTTATGCTGTTGTAGTGGACTGTAGTAGGACATCGGGTTTTAGAGCCATATCCATCTAAAGACATGTCAACAGCGGACAACGGCTGAAGGCTAAGCACATAAAAGGCAGTATGCATAAGTGCATATATATATATATTGCCACAACCAACCACTACTGTGTATAGCGAGACATATTTCGAATTGGATTCTACACCCATCAAATCATAGAACAATCTATATTACAGTAAACTATGAATCAAAAAAATTAAGCTTGGGTAGCAGTCAAGATATCGGAGTCACCAGCATCTAAGATGGCTAAAACACCAACTCTGAACAATTTACCACAGGCGGTACCTAATTCGTTGTTACCACCGCTGAAGTAGTGGACGTTGGTCTTGGACAACATCGCGTAGTATTCCAATTCAGACTTTCTCAAGACTGGGGTGTTAGCAGCAACAATGATTAGCTTAGCTTTACCTTGTCTTAGAGACTTGACAACGGACTTGTAACCTAAGGTGTATTTACCGGATTTAATAGCTAAACCTAGCTTTTGGTTGATGTTTTCTTGGTTCTTTGATTTTGGGGCCTGGGTTGGATGTTAGTATATAATGGCTCTGCAAGTTATCACCAACCAGTCGAGACAAGTCCTTATGCTCCGCAGAGCAGCTCAGACAGATCACCCTGGTAGTCTTGAGCGAGAATACTGACCATCTCTGCGATTTGTAGTTATTAAAACACTCCGGTCTTGGTTAATAAGAAGAGGTTAAAAGTGAATCTGTAAGGATGCTCCGAATAATTTTTCAGTAAATGGCGATGGAGTCTGGTGTATGGGTGTTGAGCTCTCTATTCCTGGATGGGGCAACACTTTTGTCTTCTCTGATCGTGAAAGCGGTCAAGATTGGAGAAAACGGCAGTCACAAAGAAATTCGCGGCCAACTCAATTGTTTGGTATTGGTGTCCAGATGTTTCTACTTTTTTTTCATACTCTGGTCCAAATTTACAAATGAAAAATCACAATCTTGCCAAACTCCAAACAGAGTCAGCAGAACACAACAAAGAAAGTACGTTTCGATGGGCTTACCATTAAGATGAGGAGAATAGTTATAGGAGATGAAAAATGTCACGGTAGTAAGAGAAAGAGAGAAGATGCCTTTAGGGGAACCCATAGTTTTATTATCATCACTCAAGAGTCGTCCATTCAAAGTTCAAATTACTTCACTTCAAGAAGGCCACGGTTAGAATATGCAAATTATGCCACAAGAAGTGGTAGCAGTTTTTTTCCACAATGCCCCGATGACACGCTTCGTCTCCTAGAAGCTCCATATCGAACCAGCGCCCCTACAGTTCAATGGCCTATACCTATTCCTCCATAGTCTTTTCGATACCAAAATTTTCCATAAACAACTGAATGTGATTACTAACAAAATTGACAGTACAATGAAGGTTGAAGTTGACTCATTCTCCGGTTCCAAGATCTACCCAGGTAGAGGTACTCTATTCGTCCGTGGTGACTCCAAGATTTTCAGATTCCAAAATTCAAAATCTGCTTCTTTATTCCACCAAAGAAAGAACCCAAGAAGAATTTCTTGGACTGTCTTATACAGACGTCACCACAAGAAAGGTATTACTGAAGAAGTTGCCAAGAAGCGTTCAAGAAAGACCGTCAAAGCTCAAAGAGCCATTGTTGGTGCTTCTTTAGAATTGATCAAAGAAAGACGTTCTCAAAAGCCAGAAGCTAGAAAAGCCCAAAGAGAAGCTGCCATCAAAGCTGACAAAGAAAAGAAGAAAGCCGACAAAGCTACCAGAAAAGCCGAAAAAGCTAAATTAGCTGCCGCCGGTGGTGCTAAAGTTTCAAAACAACAAGCTAAAGGTGCTTTCCAAAAAGTTCACGCTACTTCCCGTTAAAGAAGTTTTCTAGATCAATGAGGAATGTATGTTTACTATAATTATGGAAAAAGAATTGTTGTAGTCCTTCCTCTGACACTCGCTGTTATTATTGAAATTGTCTGGTGCTTAGCCATGAAACATCAAAGTCTAATGTTTTGATTTATGGTACCCTGATACATTGATGGTCTGGTCAAATATATAAATGATAGATATTACTAACTATCTTCGTTACTGTCCTTGTAACCTTGAAAACTACATCTCAAGTACCTTTGGATATATATCCAGATATTACTGCCCCATCTTGGTCAACTTTAAGTATTATGCCTAAATATCCCCTTTAATCCTACCACCAATTGTGAGCTTTTCCAATCACATGTCCAAGACAGAAATAAGACCATCCCCTGTGCATATCACTCCCTGTATTCACCTGACCGCTTTCAAGTTGTAGCTTGACTGCAAGTCATTAAGACCACTTGAAGTTTTGGCTGAGGCACTTCCATTGATATCAAAGATGTCATGCACTTTTGTACAAATGGAAGGTTGAACTTAAAATGGAGTAACTTCACGTTCAAGAGAGACTGTTCTTTTTCTTCTCTACTATGACAATTACCCATCACTTCAAAAGTGTTGCCCTTACTTTCAGTGGTTCTCTTTCCACAACATAGCGCTTACAACGAATCTACAAAAGCTCATTGATAAGGGGAAGATCCCAGTCACTGAATCGCCACATTGAAACTAAAAAGGATCAAACTTGTCAGCAGTTAACAAAGAAAAGACATCAACATGAAGCATTATCTTGAATCAAAAAAACTACTGCACTATTACAAACCTCGTACATCATAAACTAAGCCCAAAGTGAAAACATCAAAGATAGTGACACATAAAGACAAGCCCTCTCGCCCATTCTAGCGCATTTCCAAGCCACCCTGGAATCCTGATATTGCTAGTACCTTTCCGCCGTTTCATTGCTAAACTCACCGCTGTTTTCAGTAGCAGGGTGGATTGGTGAGGGTATTAGGTATACTAGTCTTCTTTGTGTTACAGTCTGCATAGATCCACTCTACATATGAACTCCGAAGGTGATAAGATATAAGCAATGAGGTCTATTAACCAGTAGTTAAACGGGAGAATAAATAACATCCATGTGACATGGGTATCTCATCGCCAAGCCAGAGACAAGTTTGCTCACATCAAAATGCCTCCATTTTCTTCTCTTAGACAAACTTTCCAACTAGTTCCAGTTCT
>JAKTWU010000382.1:0-18403 GCA_030582435.1 Taiozyma onychis
GATGATGAGGCACAGAGAGGCCTGGATCGATGTTTGAATTGAAGAGAATTGAATCAGTAGCTAGGAAATCTTCATTGCACATCTTCAAATTACCTGTCTGAACAACACGTTCGTCTCATCAACTTCATAAGAACCAGTCAAACCTAAATCCACAGAAATCTAGTGTTGAAAAGTTTGAGCAACCAGAGTTTGGCAACATGCTAAAAGATTGCCAAACAAATAAATAGGATATTTGAATTAACGTTTCGAATTACGAATCAACTTCAAGACCACCAGGTCTATTAATGTTTTTTTATTTTTAATAGAGTAAAACTTGTATTGACGGCTATTTCTACCTTAATTATTTATGGCTTATAGCTAGTCTATATTCTTCGAATTGCTTGCGACTTCTTTTAGTCTTTTTATCTTTCTTCTCACTTGTCACATGATAATAGGTTGTGTCCTGATGATCATCATCAGTTCAATGTAGCTTGTACCTTTTGCTGAGAAAATGTTCACCGACACTCATCTCCTTTCAAAGTCTCGATAAATTCTTAATCGAAGTTAACGAAAGTGTCCCGGGTTCGAGCCCTCCATGAGGAGGTCTATTATTGTTTCCTTGTCTTATTTTTTAACACTAAACCTTTTTGCCTGACGATTCTTTGAAGATGGTAACGTGCTGGCCAACTGTAGCTTCTCTTATCTTCACTCTTTCAATAAGATTCACGAGTTTATGGCTCTTTCTCTTTTTCTCCCTCTAAGTGTGCCTGCGCAATTTGACCGTGTTTCCATGACAGAGAGATTTTGGCGCAAATTGCTTTGAACCATACAACATGTGGAAGAATCATAAATAAAAGACTTTAATAACGATTAATTTAATGAGATTAGTTAGATCCTTCAGCATAGTAGTGCAAGTAAGCAGACAAAGTCTTGACACCTTCAATGTAGTTTGAGATATCAATCTTCTCGTTAGTGGAGTGTGCACCATCGTCACCTCTACCTAATGGCAATAACAAGACGGAGGTCTTCAATTCCTTTTCAAAGGTCAAAGTGATTGGGATGGAGCCACCTTCCCTGGTTAGATCTGGCTCGACACCCCAGACGGTCTTGGTAGCCTTTCTTGCAGCGGTGAAGTTTTCGTTGAATGGATCAGATAACCAATAGTCACCATCGTGAATCAATTCAACTTCAACGGCGTTTGGAGAGCCCAAAGCTTTGAATTCAGCTTCAACGTGTTCCTTGACCAACTCGGTTAATTTTGCAGAGGAAATATCTGGAACAGTTCTGATGGAGAACTTACCCTTGACCTTAGCTGGGATGACAGTCTTAGCACCGGCTTCAGAGAAGGCACCTTCGACACCATGGATAGATAAGGATGGGTATCTCCATCTGTGCTGCAATATAGATTTCTTGTCGTTGTATAGAGCTGTTTCGGAACCGGTGGCTTGGTTCAAGACTTCAACATCGAACTCAATGTCGTCGTATAATTTGTCCTCTTGGGCGGTCAAGGTGGCAACTTGTTCATCGATACCTTTGATCAAGATCTTACCCTTTGGATCAACCAAACCAGCTAATAACTTGACCAAGTCGTTCAAAGGTTCAGCGACAATCCCACCGAATAGACCAGAGTGCAAGTCGGCAGATGGGCCTTTAACGGTGATTTGATAGTAGTTAACCCCTCTCAAACCATAAGTTAAGACAGGCTTGGTGGTGCCCAGCCAGTAGTTATCTGAGATGGTGACAGCGTCAACACCTTTGAAGTATTCCTTGGCTTCTCTGGCGATCAATTCATCAAGACCTAAAGAACCTGATTCTTCCATACCTTCGAAACAAGTGATCAAGTTGACTGGCAATTCCAAACCTAGCTCGTTGTGCGCTTGGATGGCATTCAACCAGCCGATAACTGGACCTTTGTCATCAGAGGAACCTCTGGCATATAGGACTTCACCCTTTTGGACCAATTTGAAAGGATCAGTGTTCCAGCCGTCGTCTAGGGCTGCTGGTTGGACGTCGTAGTGACCGTAGACCAAGATAGTCTTCTTATTAGGGTCGTTACCGAATCTTGATAGGACGATTGGTGGCAATTGTAAGTTTGGATCAGCAACTGGAGGTGGTTGGGTACCTAGTTCCTTCAAGACGACATCCTGGGCACCTAGCTTCTCCAGTTCAGCCTTTAGGTAGTGGGCAGTCTTGACGACTTCAGGTCTTAGGGACTCATCACCGGAGACAGATGGGATCTCGACGATTTCCCTCAAACGGTTGATAAATTGAGGTTTCAATTCGTCGATTCTGCGAGGAGAAGTTAGTATAACTGCAATTCTGATTTAGTGTGGCACACTGGGGATACCATTGGCCAGCACAATTGGGTCAGAAACATACTTTTTGAACAGTGGGGAGAAGTCTGCAGTGGACATTGTACGTGTTTGTCTATAGTGGAAAGCTCTAGCGAAGTTTCTATTGAAGATGGTAAAGCCCAGTTTCATCAAAATTTGAAACCTTTGCGATAAGTTTCCCCTTTTGAAACTTTCATCAGTTTTTTTTTTTCCCTTCCTCTTCTCGTTATCTTCTTTACACTGGAGAGTTTTGCACTGAAAAGTTGACTTCGGCATGAACTAATTTTTTGCCGTGCAAGGCTACATAGTGCATACACATCAAAGAGGTTTCATAAAGAGGAATAATATCAGATTATGGAGGAGGATTATAAATGGTTTATTTTGGGCCAATCATCTTCTCTGGTCTGACCCATTCGTCGAATTCTTCAGAGTTTAGGACACCTAATTCCAAGGCGGATTCCTTCAAAGTTAGACCCTTCTTATGGGCGTTCTTAGCAACCTTGGAGGCAGCATCGTAACCGATCTTTGGATTTAAGGCAGTAACCAACATTAAAGATTCGTGAAGGGTCTTTTCGATCTTGTCAGTGTTGGCGACGATACCGTCAACGCAGTTCAATCTGAAGGAGTTGGCACCATCGGCTAGTAATCTGATGGATGACAACAAGTTGGAGATCATGACTGGCTTGAAAACGTTCAATTCGAATTGACCAGAGGCACCAGCAAAAGTGATGGCAGAGTGGTTACCAAAGACTTGAGTGGCAACCATGGTCAAGGCCTCGTTTTGGGTTGGGTTAACCTTACCTGGCATGATGGATGAACCTGGTTCGTTTTCTGGTAGAGATAATTCACCATAGCCACATCTTGGACCGGAACCCAAGTATCTAATATCGTTGGCAATCTTGTATAGGGAGACAGCCAAGGTGTTTAGGGCACCGGAGGCTTCAACAATGGCATCGTGGGCAGCTAGAGCTTCGAATTTGTTTGGAGCGGTCTTGAAATCAATACCGGTTTCCTTAGAGACTTGTTCAGCAACGGCTTCAGCGAAACCAACCTTGGTGTTTAAACCGGTACCGACGGCAGTACCACCTTGAGCTAAGAATTTCAAATTCTTCAAAGTGGATTCAACACGTTCGATACCGTTAGTAACTTGTTGGACGTAACCGGAGAATTCTTGGCCTAGAGTCAATGGAGTGGCATCTTGTAAATGGGTTCTACCAATCTTGATGATATCTTTGAATTCTTCAGCTTTAGCTTGTAAAGAGTCTCTTAGAGCAGTTAATTCTGGGATCAAATGACCAGTGATTTCAGTGACGGCAGCAATGTGCATGACTGTTGGGAAAGTGTCATTTGAAGATTGAGATTGGTTGACGTGGTCATTTGGATGAACAGGTTTTTTGGAGCCTAATTCACCACCGAGGATTTCAATGGCTCTGTTGGAGATGACTTCGTTAGCGTTCATGTTGGATTGAGTACCGGACCCAGTTTGGAAAACGACTAATGGGAAATGATCTTTCAATTTACCAGAGGCAACTTCATCAGCAGCTTGTTGAATAGCTTTGGACAGTTTCGAGTCTAAAGTACCCAAGTTTTCGTTAACAATGGCAGTGGATTTCTTTAGGACACCAAAGGCCTTGACGACAGGATCTGGCATTTTTTCTCTTTCGCCACCGATCTTGAAGTTTTGTAAAGATCTTTGGGTTTGAGCACCCCAGTACTTCTCACTTGGGACTTTTAGTTCACCAAAGGCATCTGATTCGATACGGTAGTTGTTCAGTAGAGCAGAGGTGGAGGACATGTTGGCAGACAGGGTTCTCTTGACCAAGTTGGAGGCTAGTTGAGGTCTGAAACGAGCAGATAGCATGATGGGAGAAGTGAAATCAGAGGTGAAAATTCGTATGAAAACCTGGAAAAAAAAAGCATGGGTTAGTTTACTGGTGATAATTTCAATTAGGAAAAATTGCGCCAGGGAAGACTCGGGACACCAAACAAAGGGACAGAGCCCTTAGGCAGACGCAATTGCGAGTGTTCCAGCCCCGAGTTTCCCCAGGAAGCTTTCCCCGCCGACGGGAAGCAGTGCTTGTACTTTTGTTTGTACTTACGCTGGTTGCACAGTGATTGACACACTTTTTCAAGTCAACGGTGGAAGGATCAAATTCAATTCAATTCGTCCTTCTTTTTTATAAGAATTTGCAGTAAAAAAACCTGGAGTCAAATAAAAAACTGGAAAACACGCATGGGCGCCGATTCGGAGATGTCAGGAACAAAATTAAATGAATATTATTATTATAAAAAATGATGGTTGTGTAGCACTGGTCCGAGAACTGCCGGGTGATCACTTGTGTTTTTTCCGCGATTTCATTTTATACATGTGCATATACCTCATGTAAGAGCTTTTTATCTAACTATGATTATTCTAAATAGCGAATCCCCAATGTGTATGTTTATACTCATACAATAAAATGCCAAACTCAAAAACGTGTAAATATGGCAAAGCGTGTTTTTCCACATCTTTTAACCTTCTTTGGAATGTTTGTACATGGCTTTAATAGCCTTGAGGCTCATTAGTCGTTTCTAATTACTAGTTCTGCTCTATTTTGCTAGCGGAAGCTTGGTCAGAGTAATATACAGATGAGCTACTGAAACAACCAGTTTCCATAAAAGCTTTATCCACTTCACTTTCCATCTTTTCCCCCCCTGTTTTGACTGTTTTGACTGTTTTAAAACATGTCAAAGCTCCAACCTGAAATTTCCACCTATTGTCATTTTCGCGATTTTTTTCTCTTTCCACCAGAAACGCCAAATTTCAATGAAAAAGTGAAAAAAATGTACGTGTCAAAGTCAAAACAACACCACGTCTCCTGTCACAGTCCTCATCCACCACCCTCCCTCAATGTCCAGTTCCGGTGTAGAAGGCCACGACAGCTCCATTGCCTCCCGTCTGCGCGACAGAAGACAGTCCCCAGGTCTTGTGGACGAGTCCTACGAAAAGACCGATCATTTGCTCGAAGTCATTGATCCTAAGAAGGAAAAAGCTCAGGAAATCGAGGAATTGAAGTCCTCTTTGGCCACTGCTGAGTCCATCATCGCTCCAATTGTCTTCACCATCCTGGGGTTCATCACTAGATGCTACAAGATCGGTGCCAACCATAACGTTGTTTGGGACGAAGCCCATTTTGGTAAGTTTGGTTCTTATTACCTACGTCATGAGTTTTACCATGATGTCCATCCACCTTTAGGCAAGATGCTTGTCGGTCTATCTGGTTACTTAGCTGGCTACAACGGCTCCTGGGATTTCCCATCTGGTCAAGAATACCCTGACTACATTGACTTTGTCAAGATGAGAATCTTCAACGCAACCTTCAGTGCCCTTTGTGTCCCTTTGGCTTACTTCACTGCTAAGGCCATTGGCTTTTCTACCCCAACTGTTTGGTTATTCACTTTGATGATCATCTTTGAAAACTCTTATGTCACCTTGGGTAAGTTCATCTTGTTGGATTCAATGTTATTGTTCTTCACCGTGGCTACCGTATTTGCCTTTGTCAGATTCCACAATGTTAGAAACAAAGAATTCACTAGAAAATGGTGGAAATGGCTATTATTGACCGGTTTAGGTATTGGTTGTACCTGTTCTGTTAAAATGGTTGGCTTGTTTGTTACCACTTTAGTTGGTATCTACACCGCTGTTGATTTATGGAATAAATTAGGTGACAAATCAGTATCAACTTCCAAATTCGTTGCTCATTTCGGTTCTAGAGTCTTTGCTTTAATTATTATACCATTTACCGTGTTCTTACTGTCTTTCAAGATTCATTTTGAATTATTGTCTGGTTCAGGTACTGGTGATGCTAACATGTCATCCTTATTCCAAGCTAACTTGCAAGGTTCTTCAGTTGGTGGTGGTCCAAGAGATGTTGCCCTAGGAAACTCAATCGTTACCATCAAGAATCAAGGGCTAGGTGGTGGTTTACTACACTCCCATGTCCAAACTTACCCAGAAGGTTCAGAACAACAACAAGTCACCACTTACTCTCATAATGATGCTAACAATGAGTGGATTTTCCAAAGGGAAAGAGGTAGAGAACCATACAACTCAACGATGGATGTTACTGAATACGTCGTTGATGGTATGCCAGTTAGACTTTTACATCGAATGACTGGTAGAAACTTACATTCTCATGAAGTTAAGGCCCCAATTTCCAGACAAGAACAAGAAGTTTCATGTTATGGTAACCTCACCACTGGTGATTACAAAGATGATTGGATTGTTGAGATTCGTCATCAATACGGTAATGAAAACGAATTGAAATTACACCCTCTAACTTCTTCATTCAGATTGAAACACAGAATTATGGGCTGCTACTTATCACAAACAGGTAACTACTTACCACAATGGGGGTTCAGACAAGGTGAAATCGCCTGTGTTAACAACCCATTCAATAGAGACAAACGTACCTGGTGGAACATTGAACAACACACCAACCCAGATCTACCTGAACCAGCTGCTGATTTCAAACTCCCAAAGACCAACTTCTTCAAAGATTTCATCCAATTGAACTTGGCCATGATGGCCACCAACAACGCCCTTGTCCCTGATTCCGATAAACAAGATGACTTAGCCTCCGCAGCTTGGCAATGGCCAACTTTGAACGTTGGTATCAGATTATGTGGCTGGCAAGACGAAAATCCAAAATACTTCTTGATTGGGTCCCCTGCTACAACTTGGACCTCCTCAATCGGTGTCATTGTCTTTGCTTTATTGGTTCTTTACTATTTGATCAGATGGCAAAGACAGTTCAGAGACTTTGCCGGTGATGACGACAAATTTAACTTATTCTTAATGGGTGGTGTTTATCCAATGTTTGGTTGGGGTCTACATTTCTGTCCATTCCTCATCATGGCAAGAGTCACATATGTCCATCATTACTTACCTGCCTTATACTTTGCCCTAATTGTTACTTGTTTCCTATTGGACCACTTCACAAGACCTTTGAGAAGGGTTAGATCTTTCAAGAATAGCGCTATCTTGGCTGTCATCTATGTTGGGTTGTACGCTTTAGTTATTGGTACTTTTTGGTATTTCAGACACATTTCCTTTGGTTTAGAAGGTCCTTCAAGAGATTACGCTTACTTGGACTGGTTGAGCACTTGGAGAATCGCTTAGACAAAAGACGACACACTTGGTTAATGAAACAAATTCCAACCACTACATATATTTGAAAAAATGATCACATTTTAAGAAAAGTACATCTTGTAGTGGCTCCGCTCAATGAGGACAATCGTTCTTATTAGTAATCTATAAAGTGAATTCATCAGTTTCTAATGCCCCGTTAAGGCTTTGATAATGACCAGATGGTCTCGGAGAAACCATTGGCGTGCTGCCTATACCATAGATAACACCTGGTGTTGAAGTACCAGAAGCGGAACCATTCAAATGCGTATGGGTGTGAGCTGGTGCAAAGTTCAATGGATATAGTGGTGGATTAATACCATCACTTTCACCTTCTGCCGTATCCAGGACAACTCTATCATATGTTGGTGGGGACAGAGCACTGACGTCGCCATACATAGGCGGAACTTCATCATCCCAGGCAATACCCAGGCCAGATCTTTCAGTGAGGATCAATTTAAATTGCATTCTCAAGACACGAGCAGAACCTGTAGGAACACCAATGACATTTGATGAAGGCTGTTTTTTCCTTGAATCAATACTTGATTCAGTCTGGGTTGGTTTTATATGATTAGCAAACATTGGAGAGAGTTCAGCTAGTCTATTATCAGGTTTGGGGCCCTGTGATTCTTTCCTCAATGATTCAGAATGTGAGACTGAAGAGGTCAGTCCATTTGATGCAGTGTTTTGTAAAACTTCCTCCGCAACAACAACTTCAACAATCAAGATATGTGATGCAGTGATACCCAACACAGGATCATCAATATCGCAACTAACTGTAGGATGGGTAATAGGCTCACCAATTGGGTGTTCCGAGGAGACATGGGTGTGATGAGGACCTGACGCACTTGACAAGTTCAAACAAGACAAATCAGCAATTAATTCTATCTTTCCCTTACCTGAAAAATCAGATTTCCAACCATTTCTCAAGTCCCCACTAGCAACAGTACGGGTTTCTTCACAGTAAATAGCATATTCTTGTTGTTGCTTCTTTCTTTGGGCTTCAGCTTCACGTTCTTGTTGTTGTCGTAGCTCTTCATTAGCATGATCACTTGGATGCAGATTTTGGGTGTTGAGACTTGCCACATCGTCATTGAGATTATCTTCGTTATCTTGATCAGCAACAGGTGTATCAGTTCTTGATTGTGATGGTGACAGGTCGTCCAGAGGGTTTCTTGGAGTGTTTGAGACAGTGACACTAGTAGTTGGTCCTGATTGCTGATTTCTCTTGACAGTTGGGGGTTTGTGATGTTGCTGCTGTTTACGGGTATGTTCTTCACAGGTCTTGAGCTTAATTTTATGGTTTGAACAAGCAACACATTTGATCTTCACGTGTTCCTCAATTCTCCAACCGACTCTTCTCATTCTCCATCTTTTTTTTGAAGAGGCGACACCTTCTAATTTCAGGTCTAGAGCAAAGGCAGATTTTGGATACACAACATTCGGTAGGACAGCAGATGCCGTGACATCAGTTGGCGGGAAAACTCTCAATGAGTTACGATCTGGACCTCTTAGAATTGATCTGGTGATGTTCAATGGCAGAACGACTTTGACCACAGTTTGATGATTGTGATGGTTATTGTAGGATGCAATAGCAACAAGCTCATATTTGATACTTGTGAGTGAACTTGATCCAAGTGATGTAGTGGCTGGTAAATTACCTGGTAGTAAATGAGAAAATGGATAAGAGTGTTTACCCACTGGTAAGTTGTACGAAGTGGACATAATATCCCATCTAGCCAATTCATTAGTTTGGTTTTTGCAGTTCGAGCAGTTGGCTAATGTGTTTGATGGAGGTAGGAACGGTCTGGCATAATGAACCTTCTGGTTCAAGCATAACTGGATTGAATTCAAAAGAACATGATCTTTCATAGAGAACAGACTCATGAGGTTGGAACTGGAATTGTTTTTGGAATGGATTGGGGAGACATTATTGGAGGTTGAAGGACTCAAGTTCAAGTTGGACAACGTGTTTTGGAGTTGGTGTAGTGTGTTGTTGGATGATCCAGTTCTCTTGGCTGATGGTCTACCAATCTTGTCGGTGTTGTTATGCGATTGGTTAACAAATGCATCCTTCTTGATATCAATCACCAACTGGCCTGATAGTAAAGATCCTGTGCTTTCTGACGGTTGTCCATAGAGAATGATAGGGGGACTTTCCAAGTCAATGGATAGCTCGAATGGGTGATGGCCTGTATTGGCGATATTGTTCATAGATGGGCTAGGAGAAGGTGTGTGCTTGGTTTGCGAGGCCACAGTTTGGACTGATGAACCAGATAGAGTGGAGGTCAACTTTGGGAATAGAGGCATTGCGGGATGATTTGATAACACAAGACCTGTCTATAGTGGACCAGCTTACCAGTGACACCTAAAGAACAGATAATACAGTGAGGAACTTGACAACTTTGACGGGCTGATCAACTGACACAAAAGGGTTCTGTAGGTAACAAACAGCACAAACAGTAGCACAAAGCGGCAGAGACCGTCGATCTAGAAGGTACAGACAGCCTGTAATCTATGGCCAAAGCACTGGAAGGAGAGATTGCCTATGGAAGAGCCACAAGAACGGCAAGCGCGGCGTCTGATGAGTCTTTCAAGCTGAAATTGCAGTGGTCTTCCTTCTTCAGATAACGAAAAATTGAGGAAAAAATGAAAAACTTAGTAAACAAGAGTGGGTAACAGGCTTAAGGCTGGAGGATGTCCCAAAAGGGAAGGCAATCAACATATATGTGTGTGTCTTTGAAAGACTTCTTCATCAGCTTCTGACAACATCATTTGGTCTCTAGCTCGATCATTGTATGGTATCAGGTATTTACAGCGTCTCTTTTGAGGAAAAGTGTCATTTCTACTCCCAGCGTGATTCGAACCTGAGTCCACAATGGGTAGGAGGACAAATCTGGTGGTGTTACCTTCCTCCGAGTTCCGACCTCGAGTTCCGACTTTTTTTTTGATTGAAAATTTCGTCAGAGAAAACTCCCAACGGCAACAACAAAACTGATAAAAACATTACTGAAACCTCTCCTACAAACCATTGAAATTTGTTTTATAATCCGGAATTGTCATCACTGAGCAAGACATCATCTGGTGGTACCACGATCTGCTATTTAAATCACGCGTTTTGAAACTGGAATCACCGGGAGAGAAGATAGAAGTAGACACATCCATTCATTATCAAACGGTTTCAAAGCCTGTAAATTAGCCATATTGATGAACATACAGAATTACCAGCAACAGGGACTTGGCCCTGCTCAGCAGTTGCTTCAACATCAGCAACAGCAAAAGCAACAACAACAGCAAGCTCCTCAATCTCAACAGAGAAACCAGAATCAGGCGCCATTTAATGACTTGTTCCAATCTATGAACAACAACAATAATAACACCAACGGTTTGGCTGGCTCAAACAATGGCGTTAACGGTCCTAACAATGAAGGTATAAACACATCTCAATTGCTTGCTCAAACGCTATACCAAGGCCAATTCAGATCACAGACACCACAACAAAGACAGCCTCAACTACAGCCCCAACCTCAGTCACAGCCATCTCAACAATTACAACCTCAACTTCAATTGCACCAGAATCAGAATCAACAACAAGGCGGTCTTTTGGTTCAATCTCAGCAACAACAACAGCAACAGCAGCAGCAACACAAACCGTCTAATTTACGTAAAGTCCAATTGGACCCACAAAGTGCCTCATCAGAGCACTGGCAAGATCAACAGCAATTGGTCGAATTATCTAGAAAGTCAAATGTTACTCACTTCTATGCCAGAAATGCTGCGATTGCTTCAAGAAAGAACAAGCAGTTTATAGACAACTCCAATAAGACCCCAACTTTAGTGGAATTGACTAAACATCTACTAGAATCTGAGCACCATTCCCAATCTTTAGACAACAGCTCTTTTGCACTGGCCAATTCTGCCCTAATGTTCAACAAGAAAACCTCTCATGATAATGATAACGATGATGATATTAATGACTACACAATTCCTAGAATCAAATCCAAGAAATACCCTGATCAATTATGGGGTGCCCTAGATTTAAGTGGTCAAAGTATACCAAATTTATCACCAAACTTGTTCAAGTACGAATTTCTGACTAAACTTTACTTGAATGGAAATAACTTATCCCATGTGCCAAAATCAATCAAGAACTTGAAAAATTTGATAGTGTTGGATCTATCCCATAATTCATTGAACTCTGTTCCGTTAGAGCTTGGGCTACTATCGTGTTTGAAATACTTATATCTATTTGATAATAATTTGGCCACTTTACCATTTGAATTTGGTAACTTAATCGAGTTAAATTTCTTGGGTATTGAAGGTAATCCGAATTTCAACAAGGACTATGCTAAATTGATTGCCTCAAAGGGTACAAGGTCATTAATTATCCATCTAAGAGACAATGTTCCAAAGACTTCAGAACCACCAAAGAGACAATGGATTGTTTTAAAGGATGAAGAGTTAGCCACAGAAGAAGAAATTGCCAACGAACCAGTCAATGATAAAGACACATTCACAGTCTTGAGTTCAAACATCCTATGTCATCATTATGCCACTTCCAAACTGTATAATTACACACCATCATGGGCTCTAAATTGGGAATACAGAAGAGAATTGATCAGAAATCAAATTGATGAAACCAATGCTGATATTATTTGTTTACAAGAAGTGGAAACTCAATCATTTGAAGACTTCTGGTTACCATACATGTCAAAGAAAGGTTACCGTGGTATTTTCCATGCCAAATACAGAGCTAGAAGAATGAACGAAAGAGAGGCCAAGAAAGTTGATGGTTGTGCCACATTCTACAGATACAACAAATTCTCCCTATTGGAAAAGAAATCTTTGGAGTATACACAAATCGTCTTGAACTCACACAAATATAAAAAATCAGATGATGTTTTCAACAGATTACAATCCCGTGATAACATTGGTTTGGTCACTATCTTCACCCATATTGAAACTGGTGAGAACGTTCTTGTTGCTAATACCCATTTACATTGGGACCCTGCATATAATGATGTTAAAACTGTTCAAGTTGGTGTCTTGTTAGAAGAAGTTGAAGCCATTACCAAGAAGTTGCTGAAGACCACTGAAGATTCCAACTTGAAGAACCTACCTATCTTGATCTGTGGTGATTTCAACTCCCAATTACATTCTGCTGTGTACAGATTGTTAGCTGATGGGTTTGTGAAAGAGCATGAGGATGTGGAAGGTAGAGATTATGGTAAGTTCACTGAAATTGGTTTCAAACACAACCTGAATCTAAAGAGTGCATATGATAATATTGGTGAATTACCATTCACAAATTTCACACCAAATTTTGTTGATGTCTTGGATTATATATGGTATACACCATCAAATCTTTCAGTCCAAGGTTTGTTAGGTAAAATTGATGAAGATTACTTGGGTCATTATATTGGATTCCCAAATGCCCATTTCCCATCAGATCATATTCCATTACT
Organism: Taiozyma onychis; assembly: GCA_030582435.1. Lineage (NCBI taxonomy): Eukaryota > Fungi > Ascomycota > Saccharomycetes > Phaffomycetales > Wickerhamomycetaceae > Taiozyma > Taiozyma onychis. The sequence goes on from JAKTWU010000382.1 coordinate 12,945, forward strand.
GGCTAAATTCCAATTGAAACAGAACAAGAGAGAAACCCAATCTCAAAGGTCTAATACTAAGGCTGATTTCAGGCCATCCCGAAAGACATGATGGTCTACTGTGTGTATGCAGGTTCATTCCCTTGCTATTATTGTATACTAGTTAAACCGAAATTTATGTAAGCAAGTAGCTTAAGACTGTCGATTAAACAACAGTGATCAGGAGTCATGACTATGCTGTTAAATCCGAGTTTTGACCCCACGAAAAGAGCATGAGCAGGGTCTCGTTAAGAGGGAGTCAATGAAAATAACTGCTCACTCTGTAAAAGACGCCCACAGGCCTCACAGACCCTTTTCCCAACGTCTGAACAGCTCTTCCAGTGAATATAGTGGAACAAATGAGGATCATCGTTTCAGCCGTACATAGTTAAAGACTGTTTGGTTAAACAAGAAAAACAACTAAGACAAAAAAAGACATTCAATCTTGAACGGTGTTTAGCACTAAAAATCGCACTAGAGCAGAGCCTCCAAACCCGAAAGCCCTGTTTGTGTCTTCCTTCTACCCACAAGCACTAGCCACTACGAAGCGAGGGCCCGAAGATGAACAAGGACTCGCTCTTCCTCATGTCTCTGAAAACGTCTCCCACATTCAACCCCCTGCGTTACCGCAAGACAATCACAGTCAACCCCTTGAAGCACGTATCGCCTTGCTCCAAGATCTCCATTCTCAGCTTTAACATGCTCAACCAGTCCTACATGTGGCCCCAGGTCTATAACGAGTACGTTGCACCAGAACACCAAAGCTGGAACTACAGATTCCCCTTGCTGAAGGCTACCATCTCCAATGATGAGATACGATCTGATATCATGTGCTTCCAGGAGATGGAATCGCGCTCTTTTGAGATGGAATGGGCTCCCCTGATGAGGTCTAGGGGATACAATGGCGAATTCATAAAGAAGAGTAAACCGGTGTACTGGGAGAAGCAACACACCAACTCCCCTGATTTGGACTTGATCGATGGTGTTTCCGTGTTTTACGACAACAACAAATTTGAGCAATTGGAGTGTTACAAGTTCAAGATTACGGACTACTTCGAGAAGCATTTCAAGAACTCATATGGGCTAGGGCTGAACATGGAGACCATTGAAGACATCTTTAAGAAGAGAAACCAAGTGGGGTTGATCATGGTGCTAAGACATAAGGGCAGTAACGAGACAATCATCGTGGCAAACACCCATTTATACTGGAAGTATGATGATATCAAGTTATTACAGATAATGATGCTATTGGAGGCGTTGGCTGACGTTCAGTCAAGACATGTCAATGCGAAGATCTTTCTATCTGGTGACTTTAATTCCAATCCAAACTCATCACTTTACAAATTCCTAAGAAACAATGAACTATCCACTTCTGAACAGGATTTGGCTAAGTATATCTCACCTCAAAATCAAAAGAGAAGGATCAAGAACCCTATCCACACTTCTGCAAACATTCTTGACACTCTCATCGACCAAGAACCTGAAATGGGCCAGAAAAAGTATGGCCAGTTGTTCACTTGTTACACACATTCATTGTTTGGGATATTTGATTACATCTGGTTCAACAACCGTGATTTTGAGCTTTTGAATCTACTGAGTGGTGTCGATCCGAGCTATTTATCAAACATCAAAGGGTTGCCTAACGCAGACTTTCCTAGTGATCATATCCCAATCCGTGCTGAATTTGAGATCAAGAGATCATGAAGAACATTACGATCAGCCTGCTACAGTGACTTCCGTCACTCGCTTTATTTATTCACGAATCTAATGAAAGACAATCAAACTTTAAATAGTACCTCGTAATTCCCAGACAATTCATGCTAGATCCTCAATATCTCTTAACATTGACACGTCACCTCTCAGTACTTTGTTCTTCAGTTCTAACTCTTCAGCACTCATGGAACCGGTTTTTCTCAACAAAGCCCTATCAACATTGGGGCACAACTTCGTTTTACTGAGCGTACATAAATCACAACGACGACCTCTTGGTTGACAAATCACTTGCCCGAACCCGACAAGCATAGGATTGATCTCGTTCCAATACCGTGAGGGCATCCAGTTTTGTAATTCAGCACGTGTATGCTCAGGAGTCTTTGACTTTTTATGATCAACCCATCTCCACATCTTGGCCAATCTATCGACATGAACATCAACACCGATCCCAACATTTTTACCCCATGCCTTTTGTAATGTCAAGTACGCCATCTTGGGTCCCACGCCAGGCAATGCAATTAAACCTTCCAGCGTGTCAGGGATGTCATTCTCATACTGTGAAGCAAGGATCTCAGCAACCTGTTTGATGTATTTTGCCTTTCTGGAATGAAACCCCACTGAGAAGATTAATTCATCCAGCTTTTTCTCCTCAACAAACCGTATAGCATTAATACTCAATCCCGCGGGGAACCCATTTGATTGGAAATGTTCCTTCATACGCTTCATAGCTTTAAAATTGATCTCATCTTTGGTTTGTGATGATAGCATTAATGACACCAGTAATTGGAAGCGATAACCTTCAGGGGTTAACTTGATGTCAGTGTTCAAAGTCCACGGTATCTCAGCACAGCCCATCGTATCCACAGGGGCGACGATTTTGGATCTCATAAGCTTGACATGACGATATATCCCGGGCCAGTTCTTTGGGGCATTAGCTGTCGATTGTGGTTCCTGGTCATTGGGCATCTCCAGCTTTGGCTCTTCCAATTTGGGCAGCACTGGCTCAGTCGGTTCCTCTTTGGGTAGCACAATCTCTTGCGGGTCTTCCTTAGGTATCACCACTGTGGCATCTTCAGCTTTAACTGAGACATTACCATCTCGTTCAATCTCAATCTCGATCTTGCGTCTCTTGATCTGCGAGTCCTCGACTTGCTCTCCCTTCAAGCTCCGATTGAAGTACTTGGACGTCACGGGAACTGTCGCTAGATTCCTCGTTGATCTCCGGCGTGACATAATGTGGATTCCTGGTACTTGGTGGCGATGATGTGGAGACACAGGGCATCTCTGTTTAATAAAGGTATGGCTTTTATTGGCCTAGAAAAACAAGCTAGTGATTGGTGCCTCTAACAGAAATGAAATTTAGTTGATTCTTGTTAATCTAAAACGGAACTAACGCTATCACGGGTTTTCAAATTGGGATATATGGAATCTTAATAGCGTGTTTAGTCCCTAAGATTTTAATTTGGGCTCCATTATGATGGAATATCAAGCCCCATTATTAATGGAGATCCTCGATGGCCCTCTCTCTTTCCAAGCTCAGCTAAAAAATGTTAACGAATTGTTCTAGAGATCCAGCACTATTGTTACATGAGTAAATACACAAAACAGGTAGCGTTTCATATTCATTACACATCTAAGTGTATAGATCTTCAGTAAATACACTCGATCTTCTGGCTGCTAAATATCTACAGGGTTAAGATTTTCTGCCTTTTATCACAATTGGCAACACACCAGCGGTCTCCATATCGTATTCTTCGTGTCCTAGCTCAATCAGCAATTGTTTAATGACTCCAGAATGAGTAGTGACACTGATAACCAAGCTTTTATCATTCTTGAACATCTCTTTCAAGAAATCATGAGCACGATCTTGGACATGGTCTTTATCCTCTCTTTTAGTCGTCCATAACTCATCATCTTCAGTGAACCCATCCTCAAAATCAAATCCAGGAAACGTTGAACTGATCCAGGACTTAGTATGACGTCTATAAGGAGTATACTTCCCATAACGTTCCCTCAAATTCTCCACTATCTTGCTTTGCTCTGAATCACCCCAAGTTAGGCGGAAAGTATGCAAAGTACGACGTAATGGACTAACATAGAAACTTTGTGGTTTTGGCATACCGCTTTCAATCTCATTCGACCAGACAGTTGATAAAGCGTTCACTTGATCGATCCCATTAGTTGTTAAATCATCATCAAATAACTCTTCACCGTTATAAATGTCCTCTTTCCCCACGGTTTTCCATACGTCATGACCTACTTCATCCTTCACGACATTATGCACAGCTTCACCATGACGGGCCCAGAATGTCAATTTATAAGTATCTTCACCTTTGGAATTCAGGGACACCAGCTCAGATATCAGCGAATCCCAAGTGAATTTGGACTCTAAGCCAAAGTCAGGCAATGATGTGGTGGCGCTGGAATTTGTGTCTTGGATGAAGTAACCCGAAATAGAGTTAAAGGTCCAACCAGAAAGCACAGGAGTAATCAGAGTCAATAGCGGAAACAGAGAAACCATGATATATGCTAATAATGAAGATGATTACTAACATCCTGATTACAAAGGGCAAGAATGGTGTTTATATACGTCTTTTATCGCCATAAACTGCTTTGAAGCGGGCCCCACGTTCTTTGGCATATTGGTGTGTACCTGAATCTTACATTTTTAGGTCACACATTTTACAGTCATAACCATTACAGTGTATTTTTATAGAAAGCACTCTCTATTCAAACCAAATTATCGGTGGTTACACTTGTGCCTATTGGTTGGCCGTACTCTTGTAATCGGTATTGAACTCACCAATCATGTCACCATAACTGAAGGTCAATGTCACTATGATGGCGGCAAACATGGTCAAACTCAAAGAACCATGGAAGACGTTGATTTTGTAGATCATGCCGCTCGTTAGTACAATACAAGTAACAATGGAATTGATAAACAATGGCCAGGCAATGTAAGGAGGGAAACTCATTAAAAAGAAAGTCTTTGGATACTTGGATGCAACGAATTGAATTATCGGCAGCACGAAACCTAAAACTTGATTCGAAGAGCCGATAGCTAAATTAATGGCCAAGTTCATGTTCCCCTTATGAGCAGCAATGACGGAGGAGATGTGTTCTGGAAGAGAACGAGCTAATCGTAGAATCATCAAACCAATAAAGACCGTGGAGATTGGCTTGTCAGTTCGTTTAATGATTCAACGAAGAAGTCAGCAGTAGGACTAAGATAATGCCAATGCACCAGAACAAACAAACTTGGAAGGCTCACCTTCCTCTTAATCGGCAGCGAAGAAGAAGAGTACGATTTCATTGTGCGTGATGACGACGAGGGAATCGAGGTTGAGGAAGAAGAAGGTTATGATCGTGGCGAGATCTGGAAAATGTTCTAACAGGGTAAGAGCCGCTGTGGTTACAAAGACTATGAAGACGATCCGTCAGACATGGAAAGCCGATGGAGCTAACATGTTTGATGAGGAAGAAGAAGCGGAAAGCGCAGCCAGACTGGAATAAAAGAGAGAAATGGAGAGAGAAAGAAGAACTAGAATTGGAGAAGAAGAGGAGATTGGGGAGAAAGTGCATCACCAGTACAGAACAATGGTTCGTTGGGATATCGTCATATATTATTTTAGTCATTATTACATTAATAGTAGTGCCTTGAGATCAATCAGAATCGTATTCGAATCCGTAATCTTCATCCACCGATCCACCAGCATCTGAGCGGACAA
>JAKTWU010000383.1:0-15079 GCA_030582435.1 Taiozyma onychis
CGAGAGCCAATCACAGCGCAGCATTTATCACAGATTTGGCGCCAAGACGGCCCAAAAAAGAAAAGAAAGTGCGTTGTATCAAGAAGAAAATTTTGAAGAGAAGATAAAAAGAAAAAAAAAAAAGAACTTTACCGATTTCATTCTCCTTTACAACACTTCAACGGTTACAAGCCAGTCGATTCAAACAGCAATGTCTTTACCATCATACACTATCTCTGACTACTCAAAGTTCGCCCTAGCCGGTGCCATCGGTTGTGGTGTCACCCACGGTGCCATGACCCCAGTTGATGTTGTCAAGACCAGAATTCAATTAGACCCAGTTGTCTACAACAAAGGTACCATCGGTTCTTTCAAACAAGTCATCCAATCCGAAGGTGCTGGTGCCCTATTGACCGGTTTAGGTCCAACCGTTGCCGGTTACTCCCTACAAGGTGCTTTCAAATTCGGTGGTTACGAGCTATTCAAAAAGACCTTCATTGACTTCTTAGGTGTTGACACTGCAAAACAATACAAAAACTCCATCTACATTGGTTCTGCTGCCATTGCTGAATTCTTTGCCGATATCGCCTTATGTCCACTAGAAGCTACCAGAATTCGTTTAGTTTCTCAACCATCTTTCGCTAACGGTTTAGTTGGTGGTTTCTCCAGAATCTTGAAAGAAGAAGGTGTTGGTTCATTCTACAACGGTTTCACCCCAATCTTATTCAAACAAATTCCATACAACATTGCCAAGTTCTTGGTCTTTGAAAGAGCTGCTGAATTATACTTCGGTTTCCTCTCAACTCCAAAATCTGAATTATCAAAGACCACCACCACTTTAGTTAACTTGAGTGCCGGTTTAACTGCCGGTTTCGCTGCTGCCATTGTCTCTCAACCAGCTGACACCTTATTATCCAAGGTCAACAAGACCAAGAAGGCTCCAGGTCAATCCACCATCGGTTTATTAGGTCAATTAGCCAAACAATTAGGTTTCGTCGGTTCATTCGCTGGTCTACCAACCCGTTTGATTATGGTTGGTACCTTAACCTCATTACAATTCACCATCTACGGTTCTCTAAAACCAGCCTTAAACTGTCCACCAGCTGTTGAAATCTAAGTTGCTTTTCAAAAAGATATGAATTTAATGACTAATTGACGTGATACTCTTATTATATTCCACTAGATTTTTAAAGACAACAAGAATAAAGCTACTTTGTTACTCAATAGATTACATGATGTACATATGATTCAATATTCACCTTAAATACATACATTTGTTGAAATAAAAACAGAGATTTGTTTTCAATACTTATTCATACATGAGTGTAATCGGAAACAATTGTTCTAATTAGCAGCCGGAAATGGCCTGTTCATGTAATCATCCAACTCTTTGTCCAAACCTTCAACATCAGCCTTTGGTGTAACCTGTTTTGATTCTTGGCTGTCAACATCGCCACGGTTCATGTAATCCTCCAACTCTTTATCCAAATCTTCAGCTGTAGCTTTCTTCCGTCTTTCTCTTGAACCTCTTTCACGTCTATTCTCTCTGGATGATCTGCTTCTTATATCGGCTCTTTCTGAGTCGTCATCTCTAGATCTAGGAGCTAGACCAATCCTTAGAGGTTTGATCTCTTCCACTGTGATGTGTTGACCCACTGCTTTTCTACCATCAAACTTTTCCACGGCTTCCTGATTTAGTCTAGTGTCTTTGAAGCCGATGTATGCAACACCAGAACTTCTTCCTTGTCTGAATTCAATGTTGATGAAGGAGGTTTCACCAATGGAGCTGAATAATTGCTTTATGAAATCTTAGTAATTGCTTAAAACCGGCTCTTGCTTAGGGTACTTACCTCTAAGTCATCTTGAGTAATATCATAATGTAGATTTGTAATCTTTAAGTAAGCCTTACCACCACTTTTACAAAACTCGTTAGTAACATTTCACAACAAACACAACTGAAACAAACTCACCTCAGTCTTTGTACCTTTGTTTGTCTTGGAGGTTCATATCTATCTCTTTCTCTGAAATCGCTTCTTCTTTCTCTTGGTGCTCTTTCTCTGGAACGATCTCTGAAATCACGTCTTCTATTATCTCTGTCGCCTCTCTGAACACTCATTAGTCTTCTTAATCATTGTAACTGCTAGCAACAATATAACTCACACCCCTGTAAGATCTCTATTTCTAGTGTTAGCACACCATCAAGACTTCATACCGAAAATGAATGTCGAATATTCAAACAAATCATTCCAAGAAACCAAATTGAGCACATACAACTTCTGGTTTGGATTCGTTGATAATTTCGTCCAATGACTTTTCAAGTACGTCGCTCATGTCTGTTGTCCTGTCCTTTTTGGAAGACTATAAATTGGAGATATTGAATGGGTGAAGCACATTATCACTTTCAAATGCTGGGAGAACTACTCTAGTGCGGGTAAGCTAATTTTGTGTGTATTTTTGCGTATCGGGAAATCAATGGTGATTTATGTCTCGGAATACATCTTTGAATCTAGCCTCTGAGTAAGTCGCCTCTATTTGTTTCTGAAATTCAGCGTAAGTGTTGTCCTTGGTACCACGTTTCACATAGATCAAATTACCATAAGCAACAGAGATTCTGTAGGCTGTCTCTGCTGAAATTTTGGAAAGCTCAAGACCTTTCAAGCGTAAGATGTCTAACAATTTGAAGACCAATGGCTCAACTTTAAGCTTGGCAGCATAGACACTAAAGTTCAAAATCAGTGTAGCAACGGAATTGGTAACGCTCACTTGATGTTTGGTTTCAATAGCACTGTAATCGATGTTGCTTTGGTTTAGAATCTTGCTTGAAATGGATGGATCAGTGATGATACCTTCACCCCATTTCTTATTCAAAAACACATTTGATAATAGTCTGAAAGTCATAAAGAGGACGCTTGGTTTCGAAAGATCTAGGCCATGATTCAAATAATCTCCTAAATCAACTGGTGGCTTCTCCAAGTATGGAACGATCAATCTAAGTATATCGAACCCTGGTAATTTGTTAGACCATGAAGCAACAATGGTTTGTGAGATTTCAAGCAGCTTGGAATAGTTCTTTGATTGGAAAGACAATTCAATATTTTTCAATTCATCCTCGGTAAAAGTCTTCTCAGTTTGGTTAAGTTTAGAGATACCCCTGAATATAGCAGCAGAGTTATCAGTTGTAAACCCTAAGTACTCCATCTGAGGAACTATCTTGGATCTTGAATCTGCGTAAGGGTTGTAAGTATCTGAGCTTTGATTGATAGTGACGCCTTGGGTGTTCTGAGTGATGAATCTGACAACTTCATCTGTATAACTGGTAGGTAACTCGTTAGCTTCAAGAAATCTGGTGGCAGCAGTATATGGATTTTCATTTATATTGTAGGGTAGTTTCAATGGAGGTTCACCATCCTTGACATCGACATCAAAGACAAAATCCCACTGTTTACCATCCAATTCCTGTTTCTTCTCACTTGTAGCACCACTGACGACTTCACCGATCTTCACCCATTGACCTTCACTCCATTGATGAGCTTCATTGATGCCAGTGTTTGACTTCACAACAATGACCTGACCTTCTGTTTTCCCTGGTCTCTTCAAAGCTTCGGCGCCTGAAGCTTTTGATTCATCAAATGACTGAGCATTGATAGCGATGCTCTCAACTTCCTTTTGGAAAGCCTCAAGAACTTCAGGATCAGCGTGTCTTGACTCTTCACGACTGAAGATACGAATCTTATTATCACTGCCACCTGCAACGATATCATCGTTCGGTAGAACAGACACAGACCAAACAGATATGCAAGGCAATGTAATCACTTGGATAGCTTTGCCATTTCTCCATATTCTAACGGTCCTGTCTTCGCCGCTAGTGACAATGTCACCATTTGACAAGAATGCAACATCATAAACAAAGCTATCATGACCAGACAATTCATAGATCAGATCACCTTCAAATGTTGTCACTCTAACTGTGCAATCATTGGAAGTACTAGCAAACCCGGTACCGTTTGGTAATAAGGCTAAGCCTCTAACAACATCGCGATGACCAACAATTGTCTTGACAACCTTGTCGTGATCCCACACTTTAACAGTTCTATCAGCCGATGATGTCAAATAATTGTTTTCACCAATAATCTTGACGTCCCAGACCGATGCATTGTGTCCGATCAATTCATACTTCAAGTTGTTGTTAGACCAGACTTTTGCAGTAGAGTCCCAGCTCCCACTGATGTACTCATGATCTGATGTGTCAAGACAGCACACGTTGGCACTGTGGCCAATTAAGACGTACTTAGCATCAATTGAGCCCGATGAGTAAAGATCCGTGACATTGATAAGACCATCTTGACCACCTGAAACCACAAGTGTGTTGGCCTTGTCGAAGGCTAAGGAGTTGACGAAGCCATTGGAGGTGAAGTTGATTGTGGAGTTCCAGACACCGCTGTTCAATGCCCACACTCTCACGGTGGAATCACGCGAGGCAGAAACAATTGTGTCATTGAAAGGAGCCGCCAGCGCCTTGACATCGTCTTCGTGTCCTGTGAGTTCAGCGGAGAGTCTGAACTGTGACATTGCTTGATAAGCAGGGGAAACGATACTTAATTAGTAGAGGAAATGGGCAAATTCCTGTTTGTTTCCTAATCACTGTTATCAATTACGAGGGCAAAAGCGTGATATTGGCAATTCATCTGGTCGGAAATCATTTCGCGGGAAGGAACAATTCAAATGGTCAACACGTACAATAAACACCTCTAAGGTGGTTCCACAAGTACATTTAACCGTCCATTGTCCTTGAGTCCCTTTCCTAGAGGATGGCTGCTCCGCTCTTATATGCTAAGACTGAAGATGGCTACTTATTCAAGCCTTCAAACGGCCACGACGCCGTTTTGAACATTGGTGTCGACGGATCAAAGTTAGTTAGACCAGAGCTGTTTCCTGTCACTGGTATCAACAGCGTTGCTAGTATCATCGGTATCATTCGCTTGCACACTTCTAAATACATCATAATTGCTACCAAGACTCAAGAGGTTGGTAGAATCCGCCAACACTCAATCTTCAGAGTCAGCGAGTACAAGGTGCTTCCATTATCCAATTCTTTCCTCAAGGACGATGATGAGCAGAAATATCTGGAATTGTTGAAGTTCCACCTAGACTCTGCACAATTGCACTTCTCGTACACCTATGACCTGACCAACTCCCTCCAGAGATCTTCAAGGCAAGCTGACCCAAACTTACCGTTGTGGGCTAAGGCTGATGAAAGATTCTACTGGAACTACTTTGTTACGGAAGAACTGGTTGGCCAAGCCAAAGCTGAACCACGTTTCAATCCATTTATCGTTCCCCTGATTTACGGCTATGTTAAGATCATTGAAACTCAAACCAACTACAGACCAATCTCTTTTGGTTTGATCACTAGAAGAAGTAGATTCAGAGCTGGTACAAGATACTTCCGTCGTGGTGTTGATGCCAATGGGAACGTCGCCAACTTCAATGAATCAGAACAGTTGTTGATCTTACACACCTCCAAGTCCTCATATGAAACTTTCAGTTACATTCAAACTAGAGGTTCAGTTCCAGTTTACTGGGCTGAAATCAACAACTTGAAATATAAACCGGATCTCAACATTGGTGATCCACCAATTGAAGCCACACAAAAACACTTCGATCAACAAATTGCCCTTTACGGTGACAACTATCTAGTGAATCTGGTCAATGCTAAGGGTTATGAATTTCCTGTGAAGTCTGCTTATGAAAATATTGTTGATGCCTTGGGAGAAGATAAGCTACACTATGTTTACTTTGACTATCACCATGAATGCAGAAACTTGCAATGGCACAGAGTCAAGATATTGATTGAACATCTATCTCAACTTGGTCTAACCAGCGATAATTACTATCACGATAGATATGATGTTGGTTCTGGTCAATTAGAAGTGCTTCACCAACAAACCTCCGTCGTTCGTACCAACTGTATGGATTGTCTAGATAGAACCAACGTTGTTCAGTCCACATTGGGTCATTGGGTCCTACAAAGACAATTTGAAAATGCTGGAATTTTACCACATGGCTCAGTTTGGGAAGACGATAAACTATTACTATTCCAATTCCAAAACATCTGGGCGGATAACGCTGATTTTGTTAGCAAAGCTTACTCAGGTACCGGTGCCTTGAAGACTGATTACACGAGAACAGGTAAGAGAACCAAGAAGGGTGCTTTGAATGACCTGTTGAACTCAATTACTAGATACTATAAAAACAATTTGAGAGATGGTCCTAGACAAGATTCCTTTGATTTATTCTTGGGTAATTTCCATCCTTTCAAGGCTTTAGAATCACCATTTGACGATAGAAGACCACCATTTGTTCAATCAGCTCCTTATATCTTTCTTGCCTCTTCTTTACTGTTCTTTGCTGCTGCTTTTTTCCCAAAGGGCTCTCTGCTGACTCTAAAGAACATCTTTCTTTTGTCTTCATGTCTAACAGTAATGGGTCTTTCAGGTAACTATGTTATCAAGAATGGTTTACAATTCGTGAACTGGCCAAGATTAGTTGATCTAGAATACTTGTCCAAACGTGATGTCATCTCTGATGGTAGACAAACCGGCGTCAAATTCTTCAAGAACTCTAGATACCATTCCCCGGTTCAATCCAAGAACGATTGAAGTCTATTTGTACTACTATTATGTGCTCTTATTTTTTTTTGTCTCTAATACATGGAATCTTTATTTTATTATATATTTCGTTACATAACTTAATTAGTTAATGATGCTCTCAACGAACTTTTTTTTATCATCAACTCTCATTAGAGCTTCACCAATCAAGAAACCGGCGACCCCTTGTTCTCTATATTTCTTGGAATCTTCACCAGATGTTATACCACTTAAAGCAATCAATAGCGAGCCTTCTGGAGTTAAATCAACTAGGTTAGATGTGGTTTCTAGATCAACTTTGAATGAGTGCAGATCTCTGTTGTTGACACCGATGACTTTTGGACTGAAAGCTAAAGATCTTTGGAATTCTTCTCTTGAACTGACTTCGACTAGTGGTTCCATACCCAAACTAACAGAATAGTGGTATAGTCTTTGTAAAGTGGCATCATCCAACATCTTGACAATCAATAGAACAGTATCCGCACCAGCTAATCTAGCTTCTAAAATTTGATACTCTGAGAAAATGAACTCCTTTCTAAGGACGGCTGGTCTGTTTGGTAGGGAATCAATAGCTTGACGGACATATCTTAAATCGTCAATTGAACCTTTGAACCAGTGTGGTTCCGTTAGCACAGAGATAGCAGAGGCACCTGCATCAGCATAGACCAGAGCTTGAGAAGGAGCATTTGCTTGTAAATCAATGGCACCCTTAGATGGAGAAGCTCTTTTAACTTCGGCAATTAATGACGGTGTGGATGATTTCAGTCTGTCGTAAAAGTTGATTAATTTTGGAGCAAAGCCAAGGGATAAATTCTTCTTCAAGTCATCAAGTGAAAAGCCTGGGATTTGCTCTTGTTGAGCAACGTCTTTTTGTCTTTGCTGGAAAATTTCGTCCAGTATTGATGTTTTGACTTTCTTCACAGGTTGAGCATCACCATTGGCAATTTCAGAGTTATCCCAGTACGCACTTTCGTAATTTAAGATATTTTTCATCATTAGGTGACCTTCTTCAGTCAAGATACTCTCTGGATGGAATTGAACACCTTCAATAACATATTTCTTGTGACGAACACCCATAATGATACCGTTATCGGTCTTCGCAGTGACTTCAAGGTCTTCTGGTAAAGTTGGTTTAGAACCGGCCAAAGAATGATACCTCGTAACAGCAACATTTTGTGGAACATTTTGGAACATACCTTTACCATCATGAGTAATAGTTGAAGTTTTACCATGCTTGATTTCACCAGCATAACTAACTTCACCGCCAAATACAGAAAAGATACATTGTTGACCCATACAGATACCAAAGACTGGCTTCTTACCAGCAAAATGTTTGATAACGTCTCTTGAGATACCTGAATCAGTGATTGGGTGACCAGGACCGGGAGAGATGACAATGATATCAGGATTCAACTTTTCAATAGCCTCGACATCGATCTTATCATTTCTGTAGACATCCACGTTAGCACCTTCCTGTGATAGGTATTCATACAAGTTCCAGGTGAAGGAGTCGTAGTTGTCGATTAATATAACCTTCTTGGCCATTTTCTTTGTATTAATCACTTGAATTTGTGTGATCAATTGGAAACCGGTTACTCATCTTTCGCTTAATATTTTCCTTTCGAGTTCCACAACATCCGGACACCATTGAAGAATTCGCGAAGTGCGCAAGGGCTTCTAACCTTTTCCCGAGAGAGACAGTACCCGGACAATCATGGCAGATATTTCTTCGCGACACGAAACGAAGTTGGGAATGTTCTGTTGAAACAACAACGATTCCCAAACATAAACGCCTCTCGATCCTCATCAGAACCACCTCGAAAATGACTGCTATCACATCCGCTGCCCTAAGAAAGAGAAAGACCTTGAAGAAAGGGATCCAATTCACGCTGATGGTCGTGGGCCAGTCCGGTACCGGCAGATCAACCTTCATTAACAGTTTGTGTGGTCAACAGGTTGTTGATAGCTCTAGCACGATCCCACTGCCAACTGACGACTCCCCAGACCGTGACTTCAAGTTAAGAGAGGAAAATGTTGAACTAGAAGACAATGAAGGTGTCAAAATCTCCCTTTCTTTGATCGATACTCCAGGGTTCGGTGATTCCTTGGACAACTCTTCCAGTTTCAACATTATCACCGACTACATTAGACATCAGTACGATGAAATCTTACTAGAGGAAAGCAGAGTCAGAAGAAACCCAAGATTCAAAGACGCCCGAGTCCATGCTGTCATTTACTTCATTAACCCTACTGGTCATGGCTTGAAAGAATTAGATGTTGAACTATTAAAGCAATTGTCAGGTTTAGCCAACGTCATTCCTGTTATAAGTAAAGCTGATTCCTTGACCCGTGAGGAATTGATATTGAACAAAAAACTGATCCTAGAAGATTTGAAGCACCATAATATTGAATACTACGACTTCCCATACGACCTTGAAAATGATGATACTGAGACGATTGATACCAACTCATACTTGAGATCTTTGATCCCATTCTCAGTTATCGGTTCTAATCAGGTGTTTGAAGTCAATGGTGATCTAATCAGAGGTAGAAAATATCCATGGGGATTCATCAATATTGAAGATCATGAACTTTCAGATTTTGTCATTCTAAGAAATTTATTGTTGATTTCGCATTTGCAAGATTTGAAAGACTACACACATGAAATCTTGTATGAGAAATACAGAACTGAAGCTTTGAGTGGTGGTGGTTTACCAGATCATCTAGGCGGTCAATTGAGCTCGTCAACTACAAGCTTGAAATCGCCATATGTTAAACAAGAGAGTGAAAGCAGCACATCAGTGAACTCACCAAGAGTGAATCAAGATACTTACTTGGCCCGTGAAGAACAAATTAGATTAGAAGAAGAGAGATTGAAGGCTTTTGAAGAAAGAGTCCAAAAGGATTTGTTACAAAAGAAGCAAGAATTGTTAGAGAGAGAACGTGAATTGAGAGAGATTGAAGAAAGATTGGAAAGAGAAGCTAAAGTTAAAAAAGAAGCTGCTGCTATTGCTGCTGCTACATCTCGTTTTGGAGAGTGATTTTGTGTTTTAGCAATCGGATAGCTCTTTTGGTTTGGTTTTTTCAGTTAAAGTTGAAACTGTTGTAGTACTACATTTTCTTCCAGAGGTTCTGTTCTGGGCCCTAATTATTCTCTTTTGATCCATCCGATATAAAAAAATCTGAAAAATTTTCGATCTCTCACTAAACAATCACTCAGCAACCAGCAAAGTGAGTGGTGAAAACGCCCATCGGCCTTTGGAAGCAACTTAGTGATGAGTAGCAAGATAGGGACAACTGACATACGTTGAAGAGAAAAGTCTTTTGCCAGTTTTTAGTAGAACTTTGGCGCTTCTGATTGTTGTTTCCAAAGCTGTAATGGGTCTTTGTTTAGCTACGGATACAAGTGAACTAACAAATTCAGTTAGAATTTAGAGCTATAGTCGGCAATAGACGATTGTTTCTTCTCAGTTATGGAACCGTAGACCTCTTTCGAAGCCCTCCGTTGCACTTGTGTCTTAACCTTGTACCTCCTTTTCACTCTTCGCAACTGCCTCTGCTTTGATGAACACATATAAGTATGTCTGCCATTTCTCGTAGTGTCGCTGGCTCGAGAACAAAAAAAATGAAAATTTATCATGAAAAGGACAAAAAGTCTGGAGAGACACGAACCCATCTTTGAACTCGCCATATTTATCCCCTGCAAGATGTTCAAAAACTTGGCCAAGTCTAGGCTGTCTAGACATGTTGCTAGATTGAACCTTATCTCAACCGGCCCAGGCTCAGTGCTGGTTCCTGAAGAAGTCAAATCAATCGAACTTGTATTCAAGAGAATGAGTTCAGATGGTCATATGGGTCCAAAGTGAGTACCAACACCTACCAAGAAGTGATCGCCAATGGAATGTGACACTAACAGCTTGCAGGAAGTTCTGGAAGGAAAATTTACCAAGAGTGCAGTTCCACAACCCAAAGTTACCAATCAAAGTGGTTAGAATAGAACCAGATAATCCAAGAGAAGACTACAAGAAAGTGCCTGCCATTCTAAAGATACATTACGCTGACGGCTCGGTGAAGGATGCTGATGTGAAACACAAACACAGTGAGGAGATTTTGGAAGAGTTTATCAAGCTAACGAACGCCCAACCAGTTGCTTGAACGTATTCTATACTTTCTTGTCATTCCCCTTACACATTTACACGGCTTCGCAGAAGAAGCTCCATTCATGCCATTACTCGCAACACCGTACGAAATCCTATTAATGTACATAGACCCATTCACAGCAAATACACTGTGTTAACGAGACTCTTCTGTAGTTGGAAACTTTGGTATAGCAAAACTCTCATCTCGGGTCGGAGTCAGAACTGCAGAGTCAGAAGTCACTGATCGCGAAAGTTTCCGCATCGAGGTTCCTTTGATACGACGATCTGAATTCCTCACTGAGAAGTCATCTCCAATGGCTCGTTCTCTATATAATCCATTGAGCCTCCGTCAATCATTCAAGCTGTTTGCAACAACGCAATCTTACTGGACACTGTCAAAATGTCACTTTCGGCAGATCTACTCAAAGGTATAGGCCATGTGAGTGTTTGTCTGATGTTTCTCCCACTTTCGGATCATACCCGCTAACTTCTTATCCATAGGGTCTTAGCCTTTCCAAAAGACACATACTGGACTCGTTTGTAAAGGTACCTATTGGAATCATCATCATGCTCATGGTCCTGTACGGTGTCAACGAAATCATTTTACTTACCAAGATCAAGTTCCCAGCCTCGGTGACTTGTATGTTAGTGCTATACTTTGTACTGATCATCAGTACCTGGATCTTCGGTTCTAGAAAGGTGTCAAAGATGGTGAAGATCATTGAGATTCCAGGCGGTTTCGCTCTTCGCTGGATCAACATCTTCTTCACTCCAGCGTTCATCACATTACCGATGAGTGAGTGGATCAGTGCTAAGGAGGCGCTAACGATTGCTGCTGTGTTCATCTTTGGCTATTTGATTGCCTTTGCCTGCATTGCTTATTTCACAGTGTTTTTACAGTCAGTATTGAGAAGAAGCCGAAAATCAGATGTGGTGCGTGCTGATGAATTGGATCCTTTAGAGCCTATGATGGATGGGTCTAGTACCGCTGTCGGCGATGAAGATGATAATGATAACGATAATGCCATGACAAATATATATCGTGTCCCACAGGGGATTGTCCATGATATTGCTAGAGGTGATGAAGACTCCCTGGAGGAGCAGTATAGAAGAAGCATGGCCGAGTCTAGAAGAAACTCAGAAGAAGGTATTGACATGAGTTCTTTGACCCATACGGATGGTTCGAATTCCCTCGTCCAAATTCAGGTCACCACTACAAAAGATTCCAAGATCATCAACTTCCCAAGCATGCCAACACCTGTCAAATCTGCTACACGTCCAAGTAATCCAGGCGTTGATGTCAAATTCAACAAATTCAACAAATTGTTTTGTAAGAGATCGGTGTTGAACCAATCACAACCAGAAACTGCAAGACATGTCAAGATTGGCCGTTTCATTCATAGAAACTTTGATTATTTGGTGTTTACATGCCTATTTATTGCCAGTATCCCCATCTACTTTGCTATACCATATGAGATGCCTGTGCATTTATTCATTTCCATTTTTACATTCTTATTCATGATCAATGTCCCGCCACCAAAATACAAAAAATTCTTACACCCAGTTTTATGTTCAGTGTGTTTGTCATGGTTGGGTTATTTCATCTTTTCATCCATGAAGCATGAGAACTTCTTGGTGTCTTTGAAACATTATAAGACTGGACGTAACTATCTGAACTTGTTCAATAGAAAGGATAATGACAATTGGCCAGGTGCAGGTGATGTTTTCTCATCATTGATGGACTGCTCGATTGTTTCATTGAGCATCCCAATGTACACATACCGTGGTGATTTGAAGCGCCATTTTGTGCACTTGTTGCCTCCAATCTTGGTTATGTCCTTTGGTAACTTCTTCATCTACCCACCTTTGTGCTACAAACTTGGGATCTCTCCAGAACGTTCACTTGGGTTTGCCGGTAGATCTGTGACATTGGCCCTAGGCACACCATTTGTCCAGTCCTTGGAAGGTTCGATCCCATTGATGGCTGTCACTACGGTGGTTACTGGTATAATTGGCGCCCTAACTGGACAGGTCACATTCAGACTGTTGAGGATCAGAGGGGACGACTATGTCACCAGAGGGATCACACTGGGCTGTAACTCCAGTGCCATTGCTACAGCTCATCTTTTGACCATCGATCCAAGGGCCGCGGCAATGAGCTCTTTGAGTTTTGTGCTGTTCGGGACACTTATGGTGATCATGGGTAGTATCACGCCGCTTGCACAAGTGGCTCGTGGCTTGGTTGGGCTGTGAATTCAACGCTGATATGACGTCATCAATGCTTACTGTGTTCTCTTTGTATTGTTTTATATGTTTGATTTATTACAGGTGTTCTTTTTGAAGAAAGCTCAGTAGCCGCCAAGGCCTTAAAGGAATAAAAGCAAAAAAAAAAGAAAACTACGTCACAAGAGAAATTTCCCTTTGTATAGAACTTCAAGCGAAAAACCCTTTAATTTGCCACCCAATCACACGCGATCCCTACTCAAAAATGGTGTCCTTGTCCCTCAGGAAGGAGAGAAAAGACTCCTCTGCCTCCTCACACGTCTCGGGTCCCCAACGATCTGCAGAGTTACCTGCACACTCTTCCCATCCGATCGGTCCCAACGACACCAATTCGGATCACCCAAAGCGCCAGACTTCGATCTCATCGTCAATAAAGCACCTCTTTGTGAAGTCTCCAAAGCTCCATCCGTCTTCTGATGTCGTAATCCCACCCACAGCCCTTCAGAAGTCCCCCGAGCAGAGTTCTGCAAAGATTGACGAGACAATAGACCCTGAAGCTGAGCTGCTTGCATCGACAGGTATGTTGCCACTTTCCATACAAGAGGAAACTCCACTGCGAAGCTCCATCTCACGCTCCAGTTCAAGAACTGGTAGGAAGAGTGCCAACACGTCAAGAGCCGCTAGTAGAGATAGAAATTCTAGGCGTGACACAAGTGGGAGTGTTGATGCTGCTAAGACGGATCATATGGCAAGTGTTGTTGAAGGTTCTCTAAGGATCTTCGAAGATGGGTCACATGAACATGAGTTGAAGCCCGTTAAGGTCCTGGAGAAAGTCCCTACTGGTTCTGGTATTCTATCTGGGTTCTTGAGAAAGAGTTCCACTGCTAATGGTGATGCTGCCTTCAGTGTCTTGCCTGAACAAAATCGTATGGATTTCCAAAAAAGATTGAGTATACAGTCAAGAAAGACCTTTGATGAGAATGATGAAGACAACTTTGATGAATCGGATGGATCTTCGTCATCAAGTGACGATGAAGATGTTGAAGACGAAACAGATAGAATTGGGATTCTAATGGATACAAGCGCTTGTATCGGGGATCCCCAATTGAACTTGATCAACAAATTGACTGAGCAGATTAACAACAATGAGGATCCATCTGTTACTACTACCAGGTCATATAAGCTATCTGATAAGTATGGCAAGTGTGTCGGAATAATTGGTAAAGGCTCCTATGGTATCGTTAAGCTAGTTTCAAAGCAAGATATGGCAACCAAAAAGGAGATTTTCTATGCTGTTAAAGAGTTAAAGAGAAAAGATGGTGAAGACGTTAGTCATTTCAGTACCCGTCTAACTTCAGAGTTTGTCATTTCTAATTCGTTGAGCCACTTGAACATTGTCAAGACTATCGATTTGATGAGGAATCCGCAAGGTATATACTCAGAGATCATGGAGTACTGCTCAGGTGGTGATTTGTACAGTTATATTTCCAAGAATGGACGTGATGGTTTAAATTACATTGAGGCTGACTGTTACATGAAGCAGATTATGAATGGATTGGCATATATGCATTCAAGGGGTGTCGCCCATTGTGATATCAAGCCAGAGAATATCTTATTAACCGTGAATGGTGTCGCCAAGCTTTCAGATTTTGGTACCAGTGCCGTTTTTAAAACTGCCTGGGAGAATGAGATTCATTTTAGCTGTGGAGCTTGCGGTTCTGAACCTTATGTTGCCCCAGAAGAATTTCTCCAAGATGAGTATGATCCGAGAGATGCTGATATTTGGGCTGTTGGGGTATTATACTTGACAATGATGACCGGTACGTATGCTTGGCTTGTTGCAAAGACTTCTGACGATTTATTTGAAGCTTATTTACATGCTAGACCATCCCAAGGGAAAATTGGTACTTTTGAACCTATCGAAGTGTTGAAATTTGGCGAGTTTTACAAAAGTCGAAAACAAACCTTATATGGTATGCTAGATCCTAATCCAAAGACTAGATTCACCTCGAGTATTGTGTTGAAGAGTACATGGATGGAGAATACCAAATTATGTGAAGCAGCCAAAGATTGGGACTTACATTGGTAAAC
>JAKTWU010000384.1:0-18070 GCA_030582435.1 Taiozyma onychis
TTTGAGCAATTGTCAGAAGATGAAATGGAAGAAGAGAAATACTATGAGATAAAAGTGTTACAAAGAGTTTTGGTTGATCTGCTTGGTTTGGAAGGAGTTGAGATTGACTGGAAGTCTGCCGACTGTGACACTGTGATGCAGGATAATGTGTAGGGTAATGTCCATATTTGCTAACAACTAATTGTAGACACCCTGACTGAACAGCAATCACTTTAGCTTCATGCACTCAAAAATTGGACCATCTGATATTCTTTCTTTGTTATAGCCAATGCGCTAATAATGTAACAACTGAAGGGTATTTTGAGGCCTCTGGATCCTTTGTAATCGGAAGAGTTTGAAAGATTATTCACCGCCTCTGCAGTAAGTTTGAAGACGTAGTCGATAAGGAGCTTTTCGTCAGTAGCGAGAATAAATACACTGTACAAATGAGGTATAAATGATCTTGATTTGTTCTTACTGATGTTTCTGAACGACAAAACCGTTGATAAAATAGACGTAGGATGGACTAAATCTGGGATGAGAGCCGATGAATGACAAGGTATCTGTGTTGATTGTTCGATGTATACGGTAAATAGCTGGTTACATTTTGTGGTAATTCTGAACAATAGCTTTGTGTATATTCCAAGGAATAGACTAATTACGGGCGGAGACCACCATACACACGCTCGCTTCTAGGAAAATGGATGCAATTCGACTAGCTGGAGCGCTGAAAGTTCTATCGACCTGTTGATTAAGCGTGGTACACATAAAATGTTCTCATGATTAAGTATCAATAAATTGTCGGAATCTCGGACCGGAGTTAGTGCGTATTGTCGGATCTGCTTCCGAGGCTTTGCTGCCCCAGATTTTTCAGAAAAACATCATAAAGGAGTCTTTTGGTTTGTTCTTTCTAAACAACATAGGCAGCCAGAATGACCACTGGTGCTACGTTGATCGCAAAGATCTTGAAGAAAGTCGGTGTCACCGTCGTGTTTGGGATCGTGGGGATCCCTGTGGTTGAAGTGAGTGTTTCTATTATACGTCTACAAAAAGGAGGAGTTGGACTAACCGAATGTCCCACAAGGTTGGTAATGCCTTGTTGAAAGAAGGAGTCAGATTTATCTCATTCAGAAACGAACAGGCTGCCTCATATGCCGCGTCTGCATACGGCTATTTGACGGGGAAACCAGGTGTGTTACTCGTTGTGGGTGGTCCAGGTTTGGTCCATGCCCTTGCTGGTGTTTTCAACTCCAACGCTAACAGGTGGCCATTGGTAGTACTTGCTGGTTCTTCTGCATTTGATGACGTAAATAAAGGTGGATTCCAAGAATTAGACCAAGTTAGTTTCGTGAAGGGTTATACCAAGTCTAGCTCAAGGCCTTTGAACTATGAACAGTTGGTGCAATTCTTGAACCAGAGTTACAAATTGAGTTTCTTTGGGAAACCAGGCTCTACATATTTGGACTTACCAGCTACAATCATTGAAGGTGAGCTGGCCTCAACCACTGAGGAGAAGTTATTGACCCAAGTGACACCATTGAACCATTCCAATGCCTTGAAATTCAAACCAGACAATCACCAAGTTTACAAAGCTGCCAAGTTGTTGAAAAATGCTCAAAATCCGTTGATCATCATTGGCAAAGGTGCAGCCTATGCTGATGCCTCAAGACAGGTTAGAAAGTTTGTTACAAAGCACCACTTTGCCTTCTTGCCTACTCCTATGGGGAAAGGTGTCGTCCCTGATGACTCCAAGTTGAATGTCTCATCAGCAAGATCTCAGGCCTTGAAAAGCGCTGATGTGGTGTTGTTGTTAGGTGCTAGATTGAATTGGATCCTTCACTTTGGTGAAGAGCCAAGGTTTAAGGAAGGTGTTAAGTTCATCCAGGTCGATAATTACCCTGAAGAATTTGCTGAACATGCGAATACTTCACAATTGGATTATGGGCTAGTTGGTGATATTGGGCTAGTGATTGATGAACTGGATCATTATTTGACAGGTCATAAGGCTAATAAGATCTCATTAGAGTTGAATGATATCATCCATAAAAACAACGAGAAGTTATTAGAGAAGGAACTCTTGAAACATGAGCAGTTGACCTATAACAATGTTTACAAGACGCTACGTGAATACTTTGAGCCTCATGAGAAAAACCTAGTACTGGTTAGCGAAGGTGCAAACACTATGGACATTGCAAGAATCTCCTTCCCACAAAACTTTCCAAGACAAAGATTAGATGCTGGTACAAATGCCACGATGGGTGTCGGTATCGGGTATGCCATTGCTGCTCGTGCAGCTGACCCAGAGAAGTACGTTGTTGCCATTGAAGGTGATTCTGCCTTTGGATTTTCAGGCTTGGAAATTGAAACTGCTGTAAGATCTCAATTACCAATTATTGTGGTCGTTATGAACAACAGTGGTGTTTATCACGGGAATCGTGATCCGATCGGTGGCCAACTACCTAGCACAGCGTTGGGCCAAGAGACAAGATATGACTTAATGGCTCAAGGCTTAGGTGCTGATGCTTTCCTTGTAGGAACTGATGAGGAATTGAAGAAGGCCATTGATAAGGCATTCAAGAACTCCAAGAATGATGTTACCACGTTGTTAAATATCATCATTGAGCCTGGTGCAAAAAAAAAAGTTGGATTTGGCTGGCAAAACAAAAAGGCGTTCAAACTGTAGCTTAGCCTTATTATATTTATCTATGAACAGACTTGTGACCTGTAAAATTTAAGCCCATGTTACGGACTTCGGACTTCAACTGTAAATTACTAATGTCATAACCTTAACACGAAAAAGGTGGCTTCTTAAACCATCGAAAGCTGAGAGTATAAAGCTGGTAGAGAGTCCCCGAGTTCAAGCTCCTCAATCCTAATTATAAGCGCTCCCTACAGCTGTCTCGATCCTCCCAAAAGATGACCGCTTCAACTGCTTTCAAAGGCGCAAACTTATTCGAACCTATCAAACTCGGTAATATTGAGCTTCAACACAGAGTAGCTCTTGCCCCAGTGACCAGAATAAGAAATGACCCAACTACACTTGAACCAAAACTAGAGCTGGCAAAGACCTATTATTCCCAAAGATCACAGAGACCAGGGACTTTGATCATTACAGAAGGTACAATAAGTGATGAGTCCGGTGCAGGTATGCCAGGTGTTACAGGAGCATTCACTGAAGAACAAGCTACGAAATGGCGCGAGATCTTCAAAGTGATCCATAAAAATGGCTCCTTTGTTGTATCCCAATTGGCTCACTTGGGGAGACAGGCCATCCCTGGTGTCTTGAAGCAGGCCGGAAAGAGATATCTTGCTCCATCAAGTATCTACATCACCGGTGATGAATCTGTTCCTAACTCCAAAGTCAGTTCTGAAGCTGTTGGTGTTGAGTTAGAAGCTTTAACCATTGAGGAAATCGAAACTATTCAAAATGAGTTCGTTTCCAATGCTAAAAGATTGATCGAATATGGGGCTGATAGACCATAGAACCAACCAAAGAACAGACAAGTATGGCGGGTCCATCGAAAATAGATCCCGTCTTGTAATTGAACTGATTGATAAGCTTGACACTGTTCTTGGTGGGTTGGAAAAAGTCAGCGTTAGACTTTCTCCATATGGTATTTATATCGATTTGAAGGGTACTGGTGGTGATCCAACTTTGTTTGCTCAGTACGCCCACTTGGTTGGTGAACTAGAACTTAGAACTCAGAAAGGTAAACCATTGCAATTTCTTGACTTAGTCGATCTAAGATATAACAAACAGGTTGACTCTTCTGCTAAGATCGATAACACTTCTAACGATTTTATCCTAAAAATTTGGTCAGGTGCATTTGTTAAAGCTGGTAACTTTGGTAATGATTTTGACGCGTTGAAGGAAGCCACTAAGGATGAAAGAGTTGTCATTGCCATTGGAAGAAATTTTATCTCAAACCCTGATTTGGTGGATAGACTGGAGAATGGTTGGGAACTATAAATGAGGAAGATCCCGACACACTAACCAGTTAATGAGTTTGAATTATTTTTTAAATCCCATATTGAATCAATCAGCCAAGATCTCTAAGATCTCTTGCTTCTCCTTTAGTTCCACTAGTCTCCTTTCGAACTCTTCTTTACTTTCACCGGCCCTCCATCTTAAACCAGAAGCATAATGGTCTTCAAGAACGAACTTTTGATCTTTCTTTTTGTAGCTGTAAGAGCAACCCTCGACAGCGTACTCCTTTTGAGCCAAACCCCCTTTTGCAATTCTGGGATCAGGAAATCCGTAATGTCTTCAAAAGTTTCTGGGAAGACTATATTGGAAAAGTTGACACCTTCAACACCAGAGATATCGACAAAGTTCTCAATTTTATCAGCTACCTCTTCAGCGGAACCGACATAATAATTTGAAGGGAAGAAGTTTTCAGCAATGTAACGCCTAGTGACAATATCACCTTCTTTGTAGAAAGCTCTTGTCTTGAAGCTCAAGGCCAAATTTCTGACAGTCTCATCATCAACAGTGGTCAAGTCATGGTCCCAGTCCCATATGGAGATATCGGTACCACCACCACTTAATTGAACCAATGTACCATCTAGATCTTTGTAGCTTTCAATTTTTTTTTGATGTTTGGCAATGGCTTCGTCATGACTCTTACCAACGACAACTATAAGAGTAGTAACGAATCTCAAGTGAGATGGATCACGGCTATACTTCTTCTTAGCATCATATGGGGTTTCTGAAGCAATGAAGATAGCTTCAGCATGCTTAGCACCTAACTCGACATCTTCTGGGGACGAGCCAGCTTAAATGGCTAGCGGGATTCTACCTTCCGTTGGCTCAGTAATTTGTGGGCCAGGGACACGGTAATGCTTAATATCGAAATTGATCTCTCTGATAGCATTTGGGTTTGATAACACACCTTTTTCTCTATCATACACCACACCATCATCTCTCCAAGAAGATAATAATAACTCATAGAAGACTTGTAGGTACTCATCTGTCTTTTCATATCTTGAAGTCTTCTCAGACATGGTGGTCAATTGACGACCAGCAGATGGTAATCTGGAAGTAACAACGTTCCAACCGATTGTAGCACCAGAAATGTGGTCCAAGATGGCCATCCTTCTAGCAAAATGGTATGGATGTTCAGTCAAAGTGGAGAACGTTAAACCAACGGAGACGTTCTTGGTAGAAACGGCAATAGCAGACAAGTATGCAGTTGGATCATTCTTTGGGAAGTTGTTACCTGATTTAGCGGCTTCAGCGAAATGGTAAGGACCCTAATAACCACCATAGATAGCCAAAGAATCATCAGTGGAAAGACCGTGCAATTTACCACGTTCAGCCAACTGATCCAGCTTGATCCAGTACTCGGCCTTGGTATAACCTCTAGACTGTTCTCTTGGATTTCTCCATTGACCTGGAGCGTGTAAAACCGGGGTCGAAGCGTCAAAGAAGTTCAACACCAATGGAGTTCTCTCTTTCTTTTGCTTCTTGGTAGGTGCAGTCATTTCGATGGTGCTATTAAGATACAAAGAAGGGCTAACAGGGCGGAAAATGGACCATTTTTATACCTTGTGCACCGATTATACAATTGATGCTGCCATGACAGTTTTTCAATTGTCGGAATTCCGTTGTGGAGTTACAACGACAAGAGAAATCCGCTAATTTGGCTTGGGAGAGGCAATAACGAGAGTATGTACTGATCTAAAGAAACGAGCTTAAGTTCCTATTGGTTTGGTCTATGTAAACTCAGAGCTTTATCGGGACTTTGTGGCTTGCTCACCGGGTAATATATCGCTTCTTTATATTACTGTGACATGACAGCCTGCAAAGAAAAAGTATACACCCAGCTTCTCCCCGATACAAAGAGGCACGCTTCAACAGAGGTTGGTAATATATATATTTAATGCTATTTTTTATGGCTTCCTTCATTTTGTCTTTTTTGAAGACTTCTTCTCGCCCAAGTTCAACTCCTTCATCAGCTCAGAGGCCTTCACAAAAGTATCACCATCACGAATACCATCAATATTGGTGCTGTTCAATGAGATCCCACTGTTCTTTCTTCTCATTGGTAGGAATCCTCGATCGTTGTTCTTTATGGCTTGGGTGGAGATACTGGATGTGTCAATTTCGTTTAGAAGCTCTTCATCTAGGTCTTGGTCATCTTCAAAGGAACCATCCAGTGAATTGGTTGTAAAGTCGTCGTCTTCATCTTCGTCATATTCATCATCCTCGTAATCATCTTCATCGTCGTCATCTTCATCTTCTTCCTCATCTTCATCAGCTTCACCATTGTCTTCATAATCTTCATCCTCAGAGGAGTGATAGTCCTTTATCAGATCGTCAAGGCCCACTCTTTGGCTGTTGAATGTAGAGTTTTGGGACACTCCTGTCGTATTCTCATCGTCAGATTCATCACTCAATTCAGGAAGCGGTTCTCTCCAGTAGTTCAAATCAGTATACCCTTCATCGTTACCAAAAGTGCCACTGACTGCAGGGAAGAAATGATCGACTAACTCATTGATATTCACATAAGAACTTCTGTAACCTGCCAACTCTAACAACTCCATGTGAACTTCACCATCAGGGTTAATTGTGAATATACGTGATGATGGAATACCAACACTTCTGTAACTCAAGGCATCCGTGATTCTATTACCAAACCCGGCGTAGAATGGATGTTCCTTCCCAGCGTACAAGTTTCTCAAATCGTTCAAACAGGCCATCTTAAAAACCTCAGGTTTCTTCAAGATGACTTCACGCTTTAAAGCAGCCATTGTTCTATCTGGAGACAGAATCACTGGACCAGGTGGCAATTTGATACCATCCTGATCCACTGTACGTAGATAACTTCTTGTAGAATCAGCTTGGCCAACGGATCTTGCGGTCAAATACATGATATTATAACCGTTCAAACGAATATCTTGGAACAATTTAGCAACACCAGGATGTGTCCAATCTCTACCCAGCATGGTTAGCACATGGCCGAGCGCGTCAGATTTGGTAATTGTACCGTCAATATCTGATATAAGTATTGGGACATCTTGTGTCCAAAGATATAGCTTGGAGGTGATCAATGCCTTACCTTTGTCAACACTGAAGCATAGATCATTTTCACCAGGTTTCAAGTCCAAATATTTCAATTGATCAGATGTTAGACGTAATGTCTTCACATAGCTTGAAGAAGAATTTGAAGTTAGGATCTCGTCTTCCGTTGATAGCTGACTTCCAGAGTCCGGCGTGTCTTCAGCAGATTTCAAAGAAGGGGAAGTCAGAGATCCGTCGTTGGACACTATCCTGATGTTACCACTTTCATCCTCTTGGATGATATGGGATAGGTCAACATCACTACCAAATTCTTCGTGTAATAGTTTCTTCAAGATGTCATCAGAATCATGGATGTTCTTTTCACTTGATTTGTAACCATTCATATCTAGGAACATATCACCATTATTGTCTATTTTCGTAGGGATGTTGATCTTTGTAAGCTTTTTGGATAGTTTTTGGATTCTCTCCAATTTAGCTTCTTTTGGTGATGTACCCAACTCTTGCTCTGATCTGGAGAATTGGAGATTGCTCTCGAGAATCTTTATTGGAGAAGTCTCCGTTAGATCTGGCATAGACTGTGAGATATCAAGGAACTCAGGTTCTTGTAGCGAGTTGTTTGTAGAGGCTCTTTTTGGGGAATTTGGAGGGGATGACGAAGGTGAAGAAGTTGCACTCAAAACAGGTGAAGTCATCATATCACTGGGGACATCAACGTTGTTGGCCGCCTCAAACACAAAGAACGCCTCACCTCCATCACCTAGCTTCATAGGTAAGTTTGTTAGCTTCCCGTTGATGATGAAGTCTACCTTCTTCTGAGAGGGTCTCAACAGTTGGAACTTGCCAAATCTAACATGGAAGGGTGAGCAACTCAATTCACCAGAGTCGTTCTCGACAACAATGATGTCAATTGCCCCTGAAAGCGTGGCTGGGTTGATGGAACTCCATGTCTGCGACACAGAGTTGAATGCACGGCCGACATACTGCATCTTAGAGGGGTATGTAACGAGTTTTGTTGGATTTGCCTTCGAAATGTGTCAAACTGTTGATGATTGATTGATTGGGGCAATTGCGGTTGGAAATCAATGGTTGATGGAACTGGAAAAAAAACAGTATATGCAATAATGCGTGAGTTTAAATGCAGAATGAGTAATTAAGCAGCGGTGCAATAATCTCTGAAGGCGTTTGTGAAGTGTGTTTCTCCTCTTGTTGAGCGCCATTTCTTCCTTTGTTGATTCTCATTCCGGTCGAGTTCTCCGAGAAATCGCGAAAAGTGAACGGTATAAAACAGCTTCGCGGAATGATTACGTAATAAAAGATAAGAAAATTTTTTATTTTTATTTTTTTTTATTTTTCACTGTGCACCTTTCCAATGGGAAATTTGCACTATTTTAAGGACTCAAAGACGCCACAAAGTTAGAACCCCCCCTGTGAACGTCTGTGAGGCCGTAATGATGATGTCAGTAGAGAAGCAAAGTAATCATTTCAAGAGATCTCGCGAGGAGGACAACGAGCCTGTGCAATTGAAGAAAAGAAAACTAGAAGATGAGAAGAAGAATGAATTTCAATCCAATATGTACAAATCCTACATCAAATCAGCATTGGAAGCCCTGGATAACGTGAGTAAAACTTTTACTTTGCGCCCCTATACCTGGCTGGTTTGTATCTGTGCGGATTACTAACGTATTTTAGGGAAATTCGTTACAGATTGATTCTTTGGCAAACTCTATCTCTTTACCAAAGAGTAATGCAGAGAGTATTTCTAATGACAACTTTTGCATAGTGTTGACCATCCTGGCTGATAACATCTCTAAACTAGATTCCAAATTGACCAACAACCTTATATTTTCCATCATCAACTATCCAAAATGGTATAGCTTGTCACCTAATGAGATTCAGGTATTTAAGAAATTCATCATGACTTTATGCTCTTACTTACCAAAATGGTGGAATGAAATTGCCATCATCCTGATCCAACAGTTTAACTTATCTACACAGAAGACCATATACCATCATGAACTTCTGAAATACTTCCTAAACATTATCCCAACATCCGTGCATTTTATCCTTAATACCCTAATCAAGTCATTCCCAAACAAGAATAACAACAAGTCAGACCTAATAAACTACGTTTCAAATCTGTTGAAACTGAACACATACTGCTATGAGCTAAGGTTTGACGTCTGGAAGGCCATTATCTCCAACTGTATCAAGATTGATGTTGAACTGCAGAATGAATTAGACGAACTTGAAGAAGATAGTGATTTTGATGACAGTGATGACGAAGTTGATGAAGATGACGACGACGAGGATGTTGATGATGAAAAGCATGTGCATTTTGAAGAAGCTGTGGCTAGCGATAGTGAAGATGATTTTCAGGACGAAGATGATAGTGACTTCGAAGAAGACGAGGTTAATTTGAATAACTCTCAAGTTGCTAACATTGCCGATTTATCTGAGAAACTGGATTCTATCTTATCCTTGATCTTTACCCATTTACAAGAGATTAAACTGAACTCCAAAGATGAAGAGTATGAAGAACAATCAGTTATCTTATACAATATCCTAACATCACTGTTCAAATCTCATATCTTACCAACATACTATACCAAATCCACACAGTTCATCATTTTTTTCTTCACACAACAACTACCTGAACTAATGGACTCATTTTTAGTGACGTTAATTGATTTAGCCTTTTCAGCTAATGAATCCATTGAAAAGAGAATCAAATCATTACAATACCTGAGTTCCTATTTATCTCGTGCCAAATATCTACAGAAATCTCAAATCATCTTTGTTTCAAGCTACTTGATGAGCTGGTTAAACAGATACGTTGAAGAAAGAGAGAAGGAAGTTGATGGTAATATCAACATGGACCGTTTTAAGCTATTCTATTCAACTTTCCAAGTGCTGTTATACGTTTTCTGCTTCAAGCATCAAATTTTCAAAAATGATGAGGATGGCTGGGAATTAAACTTGGACAAGTTCTTCCAGCGTATGCTGATCACCAAGTTCAACCCATTGAAGTTTTGCAATGAGAATGTGGTGCTGATGTTTGCCAAAATTGCCCAGGAGGAGCATGTTGCCTATTGTTTCTCTATCATCTCCAAGAACAAGAATGAAAGATTGAAAGGTATCTCCGGTACTAGAACCTCTACCGACCTGAACAAGAATGCTCAGTTGTCATTGGCCAAGCAGCAATTTGTCGATTTGGAAGGTTATTTCCCATTTGACCCTCTATTCCTAAGACAATCCAAGAAGATACTGAAGAGTTTCTACATCGAATGGTCCGAGATTTCCAAAGAATATGAAAGTGACACTGATGATTTCGATGATTTGGCAGACGACGCCAAAGAGGCCGTCAGAAGAAACTCGATGAATTTGCATTGAAATTGAAATGAACATTTTTTAATTTATATATCAGTTTCGTAGCTATGGCAACTCTCGGCTGTCTTTTTCCTTCTTTTTCAGAATTTTTAGCTAATCAAAAAAAAGCAATTAAAAAAAAAAAAAAAAAAAAAAACTGCTAAAAAACAGCCATTCTACCCTTAAAATCATAAGAAATTTCGCCACCAATGTCACTTTCTGTGCAGGTTTTGGACCTGTCGCACATCCGGGACACGTTTGATGACTTTGATGACTTCAATTTGCCGCTGATCATTGCCCTGACGACGGGGCTTGGTGTCCTGTTCCTATTCTTACTCGTGCTGACCATATACTTCTCATTCTTCAACAATGGGGCCATCTTCTTGGGTTCTCAGTTCAATATCCCTGGTGAGTTCGATGATGAAGAGAACAGAATCAATGAGGAAGAGCAATACCTACCTTCCTTTGTAGAGGAGGAAAGAGAAAGTTACATCGCTGCTAAGAATTTCGAAAATGATTTCCCTCCAGTTACGAATGCATTAGGCACCACATTGGACCCTCATGAAAAGGAATATATCAAAGAGAGAGGTATCCAAGCTTACTTATTCGAAGGGTCTCTGGCATCAGGGGTCATTGTCGTGGATAAGCTGGATGTGAAATTCCCAGAAGGTGTCAATTCCGTTGTGTTGAATTATCCATTACCAATAGACAACGATAATGATACCGTGTATTTCGAGGTCAAGATGTTTGAATTACCAGAAGGCTCCACTACTTCTATTGGCCTAGGTTCCAAACCATACCCATTGTTCAGATTGCCAGGTTATAACAAGTATTCGATCGCTTACGAATCCAATGGAACCGTGCGTATCAATCAACCATTCTATTCTCCAAGCATATGGCCAAAGTTGATTGAAGGAGATGTGATCGGTTGTGGGTTCAAACAGAGATCAGGCACTATCTTCTTTACGCATAATGGGAAAAAGGTCCTTGAAGCTGTGCATAATGTTAAGTTGGATCTGTTCCCAATGATTGGTTCTAAAGGTGAGGCTAAGTTGGATGTTAACTTGGGTCAATTGGGGTTCGTGTTCATTGAGGCAAATGTTAAGAAGTGGGGGTTTGGATCCACTTTCGGAAGTATTGGTGTCCCACCTGCTTTCAGAGAGATTCAAAAGGATGCTGTCTTGGATAAAGGTGAAGACTTACCACCAAATTATCCATCTGAAGAAGACACTTTCTTTGGTCCATCTGCCTTGTTAAGCGGTGAAAGACCTACTAGAATCATCAGTAATCCTCCTAGCTATAAAGACGAACCTAAACCTGAGTTGATTAGTGATGATCATGTTGTGGAGATTAACGAAGAGGCATATGAAAGTAGAAGCAGTGCCTTTGGTTTGGGAAGTCTGAATGCTGCCCCTGCCAAACCAACTGACTTGAGAGATGATCATATTATCGAGGAGCCTGGGTTGGAGGAAGTAGCTGAGGAGGAAATTGAGACTGAAGCAGTTCAAACTGAAGAAACTGAACCAAGAGCTATTGAGGAATCATCTACATTACCTCTAGCCATGGACACACAAGCTCTAACTGAGCAGGAAGGCACCTCAAATGAAAGCACTGCCGTGGACGCTGATTCAGATGTCGTTGTGCGATCTGAAACTACCCCTGAGGTGGACAAGGAAGTAACTCCAGAGTCAGAAACTACCCAAGATACCCCAGAAGAAGAAACCCCAGAACATACCCCAGAACAAACCCAGCCGACTTCCGCTAGATCCGCCCCTTCCAACCCGAAGAATAACAACAAAAGAAAGAAGAAGAAGAAGAAGGGGAAGAAGAAATGAAGCACCAAAGTCAAAGCTATAATTTGGAGACGTAATTTCAATGGTTAATGATGAGAGAGAGAGTTATTGTAGGTTCATCTTAGAAGTTGTTGATGTAGAACGATTTCGCGGGAAGAGCTCGCGGGCTTCGAACAAAAGCTCAACGATGAAACAACGAAGTCTCAAGTCTCAAGTCTCAAGTCTCAAGTCTCAAGTCTCAAGTCTCAAGCCCCAAATGCCCTCTCTAAAGACCGATGTGTTCATCGGGAGAACACTCGAACTGCTTTTAGTCAACCCGTCTTCCGTATGTCTCTCTGTTTTGAAAGGCGTGAGCTCTTATAGCTTGAAATCAATACTAACGATCCAACAACAGACCAGAATCTCCATCACCTACTCACAGTCCAAAACAGAGTCCAAGTCCGTGATCTCTGTTAAATCCTTCGATCCTATATCAGGTACTTTACACAAACTCAAGACCAACAAGGCCAAGGATCTTTCGAAAGTGTTGACCGCATTGGGTCCTCACGGTGTGAAAGTCACGAGTGGGAAGACAGAAAAGTCAGTTAGAGGTGCTGGCTCTGTGCTGGTGAATGCTGAAGTGGAGGAGGAACAAGAAGAAGAAAAAATAGAGGAAAAGCCTAAGCCCAAGAGCAAGAAGAAGAAAGGGAAACGTTAACCGTTAGCGATGATCAGAGCACTTTTAATGAATGTCATTTGTGATGAGATTCTTTATGTAGTGAGAGTACGAGTGTAGGGTGCAATTACTAAACGAAAAACAAGTTGATACAACTGTGGAGCATTTTTTCAAACATGGATATTCTTCACTCTTTGTGCTTCATCCTGTACGTATTGAAGTTTATATTTATAAAGTCTCCATGTGTTGAAGACAGAATAATGCTGATTTGGGTAGTTTCCAAAGCCCGAATCGATGAAAAGAATTCAAAATTTATGTGACAACTTGGAGCGAACCATTCAACACTCGATAACTCTCACCAAACTTCACAAAGGCCATGGGTAACGTCAAGCCTATACACCACGAGCCACGCAGGATCGAGCAACTGTCCAAAGAGCTACTCACTTCGGGTGCCATTGGTGCTGTGAAAGGTGCCATAATTGGCATCACCACTGGTTTGTTGCTAAGATTGAACAGTTCAACTTATAGAACCGCTAGAACTCAGGTCAAAGTGTTCTACCATGTCACCTGGATCTCCATGGGTGCCGTCTTTTGGGCTGATAAGCAGTTGATGAGCTTTGAGAAGAGACTCTTCGTGGAGGAGAACGAAAGAAGAGACAGAATCCTGGATGAAGCTGCTGATAGAGGAATATTCTTGGAGGATGATAAGAGAAATTTGGACTCTGGTCTACATAGGCCAAAATGAGTTTGATCATTATGCATTAAGATAGTACATATAAATTTTTGTTCACGAAAGTATGAATACACATGATTTACCATTATGTATCAATGACGAGGCTTCTTCTTAGTTAGGAAAGTATCTTCAACTTGTAGCGTTCTTGAAGTGTTATTCCCCCACTCGCTCTGTTGCACACCGGCAGCTAGTTCCACAGCTCGGGAGATATCATGCGTCAACGCTGGAGAGCCTTTTCTCAGTTGCTCAATGTCCATGTTGCTCATCTTTTGAAATGCAGAGTTTGCACTAAGTGATAATCTTGCTTGAGCAATCACGAATGATTTATCGCAATCGGAGACAAGAAGGTTGATGAAGTCCTCGGAAGAATTGATAATCTGTAAAGTTCTCAATGAGACATTTGGTTGAATGATTTTGTTTACTGAAATGGGTGAGAGTATGTCATCTTTCCACACGATAACAGAATTATCAGTCAATACCAACAAAAGACCAGGGGATCCCTCCACTGTCTGAATATCTCTAACCAACGACTCACAGATAATCGCAGTCTTGGGTTCATCAATCCCCCGATCATAGACAAACACAGTGGTTGGCATGCTTTTAACCAGAACGAATATGAATGATCCATTGAAAAGGAACTTCGAAACACCTTTCCCTTCAAGTCGAAGGCCTTCAATGTGCGGGATCTCTTTGTCATCACTCTTGTTAAGTTTGGTGAGATCTGTGCTCTGTCTCCAAATATCAGTTAAGTGAGTATCAATTTTATTCTTGACCTCATAACGATAGACAATCTTGAATCCATCAGAGATCTTTAATTTGTGAATTGTCTCATTATGGTCACTCAGTAGGACTTCATCATCATTGGCAAACTTGAATTCTATAGCCCCCAGTGGATCCAATTTGGAGTTATATTTGAAGAGTGCGCCATCGTTGTTGTTGAATTTGATGGCACCAGCAGTTGAATAAACGTTCAAGTTAATCTCACCAAGAGTGGAATCATTAACGATGATCCAATTGGACACTGGTGATATCCCAACTTGTGCAAAATTGACAAAGGAGCCTAAGTGCACTTTATAGACCACTTTGGAAGTTTCTCCTTCATTTAAAAGAGTGTATACTGTCACATTTCCATTACTCTCTTCTTTAAACAACTCATAAAGGGGACTGTGTTTCCTTTCCATTAAACTAGTAATCATTGGCTTATCAAACTCAAGTATTTTCTTCCCAAGGACATGATACACCCTCACATAGAGCTGATCTTTGCTGAACACCACCAGTTGCTTCCCAAATTTAAGCCACTGAAACTTTTCTATCCCGAATATTTGATCCTCTTTGATCTCCACGATGAATTCCTGGTCCAACACATCAAAGATCCTGATCACAGCTTCCGAATCGACCAACACTGCAAATTTCGTACTTTTGTGCTCCTCATGGGGCTCCCACAGGATCTGTGTGATTTTGGCAAATGGCCTAGTGGTGATGTCTATGCTTCTGATCCTCTCTAGGGTTTCAACAGATCGTATTATCAATCTTGTAGAATTGTGCACTGAAGCGATGAATTGGCCATCGGGGGAACCAAGGGGTTTATAACTGGAGATGCTGAAACGTGTCGAGACATCTACCAGGGACATGGTGGTGGTGTTGGTGGTGGTGGTATTGATTCGTGAAATATTCCGCTAAATTTTGGAATCAGCAATCAGGATGGAAGTGGTGTCTGTTTGTTTAGTTATATGTTTTTTTAACTTTCGGTGCGTTTCCCCAGATACGAAAATCAGTGAAGGTTTCAACGTTTACAAATAGTTGAAAACTACAGATGGACATATCCATATCAATTTGAGAGTAATCAAAGCTTCTACTAGATATTGACATTAGCTAACCGGTCAGCAAATTTGACGAAATCAGCAGAACACTCCATTACATCAGTCTCATCAACCTTCTTCACATTCAACTTCAATCCTGATTTAATCTTATTAGACATTCGACTATAAGAGTCTTTGAAGCTGAAGCTCTTGCTAAAGAATGATACTTTGCCGTTAGTGATATCACTTAGGACTTCCATCGTTGGTTCATCTTCTGACTGTTGTTGTTGGTATATATCTGAGGAGTAACTTTGACCTGTGTCAAGTTTGAACCCAATGAATAGTGGCGAGATAGTTGACGATAGGATGTCTCTGAGTAGTTTGACCCTTTGAAGATATGAACTCTTATTGATAATCATGAAGTTAAATATGAATGGAGTTTGAAGATCCTGTAATACTTTTTCAATTTCAGAATCGAATTCATCAACTATCAGAAACACCTCATCATTGCCAATGGTCTCGACAATTGATACAGCCCCGGTATCCATCATTTTGG
Source organism: Taiozyma onychis (assembly GCA_030582435.1). NCBI lineage: Eukaryota > Fungi > Ascomycota > Saccharomycetes > Phaffomycetales > Wickerhamomycetaceae > Taiozyma > Taiozyma onychis. The sequence goes on from JAKTWU010000384.1 coordinate 15,906, forward strand.
TATGCTTGTGGGGCTTGGAGATTTCTTCAATCCAATGACTAATTTCTTGTGAATGATAATCACGGAGAGAGATTCTAACACCCACGGGGCATGAGGCACCACTTGCCATAGCGATGTAAAAAGGATCATCAATGATGAAACATGACACAAGGTCTTTGAAATAAATGTAAGACAATTGATCCTTGATTTCAAAGATCAATGGGATACCGTGTTCCACCATCTGTAACATCATGGCTCTGGTGTTAACGATGCCATTTGTCAAGTACCATTGATCCAACCCTGAACCACCCTGGACGTTGCAATTGAAATGCAATGCGACACTGCTCCCAACATCGATAGCCAGCTTCTTTACCCATTCAGCACCAAACGTTGCCTGTTCTTGGTCATTGATCCATTCAGGACCCAACAACGCAATCAAGGGACCCCGTGAATATCTGATCTTCTCACTAAAAACACGTCTATTCCATTGACAAGACACGCGGAGTTCCTCGCTTAGCGGGCAGAGAAAGTCCCTGATGACTTCTGGCTGGACAATTGCCACATTTACTTTGTCTGTAATTGGTTAGAGTCCTTTTAGGGGGGTAATCATTAAGTAAGCATAGAAAACAAGGTATGAAAAAGAGCTGCTAACCGGTCAATTGCGCTGTTCCCAGCGTGGCAAAATGCCCACTGAACAGCTCTGCGGACTCGTAGCTTGACATAGAGCCGGCTGTGTCCATAGCCGCCGATGGTGGATTTTTGGTGGCGTTTTCGGTGGTTTTGTATGGGTAAGTTTTTGTTGATGTTTTAGAAAATTGTTCAAGTTGATGGTTTCATCAAGACATAAATAAGCAGAGCCACAATGAACCAGAAAAGATCAGAGACGCTTATAAGTGAGTTGAATGCCATTCTCTAAGTAAATTCCAAGGACAACAACAACTAACAGCCATTGCACACAGAAAAAGTTGATTCAAACGTTGATTTGTTAATCTCCAGACTTCAAAGCATCGTTGCCCTTGCGGTGAGTATCTGAGTTTTCCATCCCAGGTGCTTTACTAACGCACTTTTACAAGGCATCCACAAGTGCACATGAGATCCAGGCCTCTGAGATGCTGCAGATTGAATCCAATTCCACAATGATCATCAGGTTGATTGAAGAATTACTCTCAGTCTCGAGAACGTTGAAAGAGAATTGGATATTGAACCAGATGCCCAAAACGGAGGAACAGCATGATTTGACGATAGGGATCCAAGCTAAGGTTGATACTGTTATTGATTCTATTGTCGGTACGAAGAATTATGATGAAGAGACTGATGATATCGATAGTGAAAGTGAAGAGGAGGAAGGAGTTGAAGAAGCTAAGGAAGAAGTTAAAGAGGAACCCGTTGAGGTGAAGAAGGAAGAACATAAAGAAGAGGATAACAAAGAAGAAGAAGAAGAAGAAGAAAGGGTAGTGAAAGATGGTGAGGGGACTGAAAATATAGAGCATAAACCGAAGGAAGAACCAGTACTTGTCAAAGAAGAGAAATCAGAGGTTAAAAAAGAACCAAAGGAACAACAACAATTGGGAAATGACGATTTAATCTTGGATGATTTCCAACCAGGGAACCTTGGAGAAATTGACTTTGACAACTTTGATAATTTGGGAAATAATGATAATGATATCATGATGTTGGATTGATACCTACAAGTTAATAATTAATGTCATGATGATCTATTGGTTTTCGTAAGGTTCTAAAGAGTTTTTTTTGTTCATTCATCAAAGACAGTTATACTGTTCTCGTTGTGCAAATATTCATCATTGCGTTGTAAAGACTTCCTGAACTCATTCAGCTTGATATAGTTTGAAGAAGGGCCTCTTGGTCTCATTAATTTTTCATTTATAGGCTTTAAGAAGTTATCAGTGAGGTTTGTCTCTGTTGATTCAAAAGATGGTAATAGATCCAAGGGGTGGATTAGACTTTCGTAAGGATCAGAATCATAATCATTATCAACTTCAGCCATCGATTCATCGAAATGTTTGGATAATGGAGATGATTGTTCCTTCACATTATGGAGATAGTCCTCAATGGAATTCAATGTCGAATCATGTATACTCATTGGAGTGTGATAATGACCTTGTTCGATCAGAGTTGGAGATGTTGAGATAGATTGATGGAGGGATAAAGATGGTATTGTTTGATCT
>JAKTWU010000385.1:0-16022 GCA_030582435.1 Taiozyma onychis
AAAAGCACTCATCATCGAACAAACTCTCCAGAAGATCGTCCATTTTTCTCTCTGTAACAGCTGGTTGACTATCCAACAACTGATTGATATGGCCTCTGAATGGTTCTTTTGTAGTTGGAAAGTCAAAAAAGGGATCCAGGGTGATTAGTTTGTCCATCATGAATGTACAAATTTCATCATTGAACATAAGCGAGTCAGCAGGGTCGCTCAATAATTCCTTGTACGGATCTGTAAGCCCATCGCAATTTTTACCATATATGATTTCCCCAATATACCTATAGTCAAGTGCTAGACATTTAGCATGAAGATTGCAGTGCGAAATGCGGGACATATAGGAGGCAATAGCCTTGAAATTCTCAGTTAATGCTTTGCCCAAATCTTTTAGTTTCCCGCTTGGTCTTATCGTCAACTGGTGTCTTGCTTTTGAAATCAGCATTATTAAGAAAATCATCACTTTAGAGCTTAGTTTCAAGATCAAAGGGATGAGTTCAACAGAGCTACCGAAATGATTCTGTATGTCATACTCAGCCTTTCGAGGGTTCAGGAAGTTGAAAGTTTGGAGACATGGGTTCAATACTCTTATGATGTTCAACAGTGGTTTAAGGTGCCTCTTTGAGTCAAATGATTCCCGCTTGTATGATTCATCAGCTATCATTAATATATTCACAACCATCACCAACAGAATACAATGCAAATCCAAAAATTTGACAAACTTTGACGTTTTGGTTGTTCTATCAGCTTTGGTTTCGGAAGGCATGGCTAAAATCACATCAAGACTTTCTTCATCACCGACTCTTAGGAGAATAGCATCTAGGTACAATTGGTAAGTGTTAATTGTAGGTGGATTTCTTGCGTCAGTGAGCAGAGTAGCTAAAGGCTCAACCAGTTCAATGACATGAGCACGATCTCTGAAGCAACGATTTATCAGGTTTTGATATTTCTCAGGGTCTGTAAGCAATGGAAGTTTTGTGGTGTACATGTCCCTTGAGTAAACCTGCACCATTCCGTTGTATATCATCAGTTGATAGCCCATGTACACGATGGTATGCCACAGCCTTCTCTTGGAATTGCTAGCGGTATCGTCTCTACCAGTTTCATTAATCAAGTTAAAACGCATCACTTCTCGATCCACATCAAGAAGCGATGTCTTGAATTCTAGTTCAGTCAGCCCCAATGAATCATTGGAAAATCTTTGGTGGTATTTCAAGAGCACCATTAGCGCTATAACTTGTTCGTTGACTTGATCACCTGGGAACATCATTTCCTCAAGACACATAACCGCTAAGTAATAAGCATCTGGACCAACAACAAATGGAATGACCTTGTCCGGTCTTCTGATGTCAAAGAGTGAGATGTATGAGATTCTCAAGATCAATAGGACGATCCCAATGGTACAATATTGCCTACCAGTTATTTTCCCATCAAAGACCAACCCTTGCTTCGTAGCATGCTTATTCAAGAATTCCAACACTTCAGTTCTGTCAACAAAGGAACAGTTCATAAATAACGGACTTTCAAAGAAATGGTTCACATACTCATAAACCAAGGTTATATTAGTGAAGAAGCTCTGGATTTTATTCAACTTATCAGCACCGTTCATCAGACTCTCTTTCAAGACATCAAACCTCGTCATTCTATTATCATGTTTATCAACCTCGTCCTTGAGATAATCCGGGAGATCCTTTGTTGATTTGATAACCTTGAAGATTGCTGAAATGTATTTACTCTTCTTGAAGAAGAATATAGAACTTAAACCCTGTGTAAAATTCCATCCAATATATTCGCCCTGAGCACCGATCAACTTCTCCCTGCGCTTCTCCAAGGCCTTCAATAGTTTCTTCAGATGTGCAACCTCGTCATTCTCATCATCATCTGATACAGGCGGGCCAGTGTATCCGCAATCAAGATTATGCTTGATACAAGTATCACAACGCGGTCTCTCTCGATCACACTATATTCAATATGTCAGTAAATTCGTTCCGAAGGTCCACGTGGGAGCTTCTACTCACCTTGAGCTTCTTATCCCGGCAGTGTCCGCAGGACTTTGGTAGCCTGTTTCGTTTCTTCAAGACCATTTCTGTCTCTGTTTTAATGGTTAATCGTTTATTTTACAGTGTTTTCCTTTCCTTTTCTCTTTTGAAGGACGGGCTTTTTCACTGTAGTTCCGGAAATAAAGGTGGGTTAGGCCGAAGGCCGAAGATGTAACGAGCAACAGGAGATCCTTCCGATTAAAGGTGTGGTCTCAGTATCAAGTCCATTTGGTTCTTTAAGGGTTGGGTATGTATGGTATTATAGATGCAAACTTGCGGTCAGACATCTTAATAATTCAAGAGTATTAGAATTCTAGGCTTTAACCGGATTTAAACTCCAGGATATGGATATATGAGATCTGGATATTAGGCACGGAACATACAGTAAAGTTAAACAAAAACAAATACTATTTATAAATTAATTAAGCACATAAACCCATGATGGAGGACTTTAAAGTCATTCCAAACTTTTCTTCTTCTTTTCTTTTAGAGGTCTAGTTACCAACTTTCTTCAAGAATTGCAACAATTCAATAACATTACCGAAGTCCAATGATGATTGATAGATGTATTCAGTACTCAAATTAGTGGCAAACAATGACTTGGTGTAGTTTTCTGGTACTTTTTGCAGGAATTTCTCAACGGAACCAACCTCTTGTAATAATAATGGTGGGATGGAGTTTTGTAAGACATTGGTTCTTAGTTTATCATCACTCCACAATTCATCTGATGAAGCGATCAAGTCACTCAACTTGTTGATTTCGTTTGATAGCAAATCTGAGGATTCAGCCAAGGTCAACCCAGTGATTTTCTTCAATCTTAACAATGCATCAGCTTCCTTCTTAGCATTGGAGACAATCTTAGCTTGGACAAACTTGACATAGTCTTGGTAGAATTGGGACCCACTTTTGAAGTTAGTCAAGAATTGTTCATCAGATAGGACTAATGAAGCGAAAACTTCTAATGAAGACGAAGTGACACCACCTTTGTTGGTTGAAGCATCCTTGAAAACGACGACACCAGCACCTTCTAGTTTTAATTTGGCATTTTGAGTGATGAACAAGTTGGCACCTTCAACAATGTACTTGACAACTGGCTTGTCACCGATTGGTAATAAAGTGGAAACAGTATCAATGTCAATAGCAGCTGGTCTACCACCACATGGGACAAATAAGTCAATGGAGCCCAAGTATTTAGCAACGTTCAAGTGGAAGGAGTTTCTAAAGAAGACACCATTAGCGATAACTTCGCCACCTGGGATCTCAACGTCATTATCATCAACAGTGATAATATAACCCTTTGAGGATAACTTGGACTTGTCATAGAATGAAATAGTCTTTCTCTCTTTGGCCAATCTAACCAATTCAGCTTTGTCTAAACCTTCAGTGTCAACAATGACACCTGAACCATCAACAATACCAACATAAACTTCGTTGGCAGTGGATAATAAGATTTCATTAGAGCCTAAGTCACCATCTGGACCACCAGTTTGGAATTTCTTGATTGGAGTCTCTTTTAGGTCATAGACTTCATAGATCTTTTCAACGTATGAACGAACAGATAGTGATGTCATACCATATTCATCATGAGGGATACCACCCAAGTCAGCAGATTTACCAGTCAAGAAAGATTTCCACCAAGAAGCACCACGCTTCTTAGCATGTAAAGTGGCCCAGTTAGTGTAATGAGCAGTACCTTCATCAGGACCCAAGAATAAGATTTCAGGTTTCTTGTACAAGTCAACAATTTTTTCAGCTTTGGAGTTTGGTAATAACAAATCAATTAATGAATCAATGTATTTCTCAAATCCAATTTGTGGGAATTCTTGAGCATCTAAATCTAATAAGATAACACCTTTTGAACCACCTTCTGGAATATCTTTGTTTTTCTTTTGCTGAGTAGAAGCCAAGTTGTAGTTTTCATCGAACAAGTTACGAACGTTAGCATCGTAGGCATCTTGAGATCTTGATCTCACAATTCTGATACCACCTCTGGCAATGTCTCTGAAACGGATGTGGAAACCTCTGAATTCAGCACCAACTATGAAGAATAAGCCATATGGCGTTTCTGGATACTCGACTTTAGATAGGAAGAAGTTTGGGTCTAATCTGAAGGAGATGGCAGTCTTGTTGGAGACGAAGAAGTTGGTCTTCAAGATTGATTTGTTGAAGTTGAATAAAGCTCTTAAGACCAAGGCATCATTTTCATTGAAAACATTCCTACTTAGCAGCTTTTCAAAGTCTTCGTCGGATTTGATGGGTTGGATCTGGGACAGTCTTTGGTATGACAAAGTCTTTTCCAAGTTGGTTTGAATGTAGTGGACATCAGCAAAGGATCTGTACAATTGGGAAATGATTTTTTTGTACTTCTTGAAGACATCAATGATGAAACTTTGTGTGAAGGTTTCAGATCTCAATCTCTTTTTCAATGAGTTCAATAATTCCAAGTTGGCTGAATCGTTACTCAAGATGTTCAATAGAGTTTGATATTCAGGACCTAATCTGTTCAAGAAATGGGTGACAAAGATGGAACCAATGTGAGCATAGATGGATTCTTGTAGGGATAGTTCCAGGGTTTCCAATGAATCATGGAAGAAACCATTTGGGATGGTGAATAACAACGAAGCTTCTCTAATCAGCTGGTAAATTGATAATGGGTTGATGTCCAAAGATTGCTTCAAGTAGATGGAGATTACAGTAACACCATTTGAGAAGTTTTCAACGTATTTTCTAGAATGATCCAAATGGTAGTAGCTGATCAATGAAGTCAAGGCACTAAAGTACTTCTTTGTAGAGTTTGATCTGTAACCAATAATGACCCTGTGTTCATCGGATTCATCAACTGGGAAATGCTTAATGATTGGACCACCAGAGGTTAGCAAAACTTGGTCAATGATTGCATCATAGATCTTTTTCGTGTGTGAAGTGACGATCTTTAGGAAAGTTTCATCATAGATGGAGCCTTCTTGGAATTTGTTTTCATAAACGAAGTTGGCTCTGATGACAGTATTGGTTGATTCTTCGTCACCATTCAAGACCAATGGAGCACTGAAGGATTCCAATCTGTAAGACTTGTCAGCTTGGTCCAAGTATTTTTCATCAATTCTTTGTTCGTGATTGTTCAATCTGTATTGTAATGAGTTTGGCAACGATGAATCAAAGTAAACAGCATGATCAGTGGTTTCCCTCTTGTAGTGAATGAAAGTCTCAGCGTCGTCTTTGGCAACTTGGTTACCGTTGGCGGCAAAAGCGTCGATCTTAGCACTGTACAAGGCGTGGATATGGGAGGCGATACCTTCGACTGTTTCCTTTTCAAAGAAAATGTCATCAATACCCAATGAGTTGTAGAACCATTGTGTCTCACTTTCAATCAAGTTTTCTGGGATGAAGCCATACTTATCCAGCAAATCCTGCACCCTTTCGATCTGGTTCTCCTTACCAATGAACTTGAGGTTGTTGTAACCGGACTTCAAGGACGATATCGACAAGGAGGCAATATCAGGGGATTCTACGTGGCCAATGGTCATGTTGAGCGAGTTGAGTGGGTTGAGCGAATTAGGTGGATTGAGCGAATTAAGCTTGTTATTGAGGGATGTCTGAGGGATTGTATAAACCAAAGACAAGGAAAGTATGGAGAACGAGGGCGGTATTTATATTTTTCAGCAGTGGCGGCTCTGAGTCAAGTTGTTAAGAGAAGGCGTTTTGTCATTTTTTGCGAGGGTTTGAGAAAAAGTGCCATTTTGTGTTCGTGTTTAAGAGGAAGAAAGTAAGAAAAGAAGCCGGAAGCAGGCATCCGCGCTGCCCCAAGTCCAGTTTGGGCTCACAATGAGCCCGCGCGCCAAAGTGTGACACAAATTGGGATTCAGGCCCGGGATTTCCCTGACAGCTGTAAGAGGGAAAGTTCCAGGGGGAAGATCCCAGGCTTCGGTACTTGTAAACATAGACCTAGACCACCAGGGCTCATCCTTATATCTTACAAGATCCTTTTAGTAAAAACTAAAATTGAGACCCTCTAGTCTCCAAGTAGCTCCAATTTTTTCCCAAATGGAACTCCAAAGCGAAGTCAGTTTCTACAGCTCCAAAAGCGTGCGCCTACCGAGCTTTCCATCTTTCCCCACAATTTGTTGCTCCGCTTTGGTGTGACAGGTCTGCGAGTTGGATTTGGTAATGGCGCGCGGCTGCCTGCTTCCACTTCCTGTTTGGTAAAAACAACACCCTCCAAAGGCTCAAGAACCTCAAGGACAATGGAATAGTCTAAAGGGTTTAGGAAGACTGGTCCCAGTCAACAACTTGTTTATTTCCTAATTAACGTGGCCCAACAGACCCGCGCAGATCAGTACAAACAAGCGCGCGCGGCAAAGATAACAGATAACTACTACAAGAATCAGAAAGAAACCAATAAAGAACAATAGATAACGATAGCATTCAACCACGAGATGAATCTCTGACTCACTCAGTGGCTTGAAAAAGAACCCAATCTAACATCAAATCATTCACAACTTGGCCTTTGGGGCAACCTTCTTTAATACAGTCTCAATGTTGGCGGCCTTCATCACATCGCCTTTCACCTTCAGCTTACCGCCCAAGAACAACTGCTGAGCATTCTTCTTACCCAAAACCAGTTTCTTGAAATCAAGATCAGCAACGTTGATCACCAAGTCCGCCTTCTCGATGTCCTCTTTGGTGGCATCGTTTAATTGGCCCTTTTCTTTCAAATCCAAGGCCCATGCCTTAGTTTCGTTCTGTTTATTCTTCAAGTTGAACACAATCAAGGACTGTGTCTTCTTGGTTAACTGCTTTGCCAGTTGTTGGTCACCGGATAAGGCTTCTTTAATTTGGACTAATAGTGGCTCTGATTTAAAGCTCATTGTTGTATTTTGTATTCTCTGTTCGTTGTGGTGATTCAATGGCAAAATGTGTCAAACTTGCGGATTTTTTCAGTCTTTTTTATAGATGCACCCGAATTTTTAACCGAGGTACTACAATGTGTCAAATTCGTTTGTGGTGGTAAGCAAACTCGTGATACTTTTACTATTCGTACATAAGTATGGAAGTCCTTGGTTACAAAATTGTTAATATACAACCTCTAGGACATTGGGCAACTAATTCTCATGATTCGAAGAAGTCCACAATGGCCTCGTCCAGCCTCTTTCCAGCTTCTTTCAATTCTTCAAGATCAGTGGCACTTGCAATGGTCAATCTAATGAATTTGGCCTTTTTCTTAGCCGCTTCACCAATCCCCAAGTTCTTACCAAGGACCACGGCTAAACCATGCTCAATTGTTTTGTATCTGAATTGTTCAATGGAGTCTTGATAGTCCTCACTTTCTGGCAAGTTCAACTCAATGATGGTGAACATACCAGCATTTGGCTCGTAATACTTGACATAGCCCTTCTTATAAGCTTGACCATCTTCAATGGTCTTCAATAATGTCAACTTTCTCTCGGTGTAAGTCTTTGAAAGTTGCACTAACCAATGGAGCCATCCGTTAATCATGGTATCAAGCCCGTTTTCAGGACCATCATAACTCTTTTCAAAAGCTCTCAATACAGCATTGATCACAGTTTGTGAAATACCTGAACTGGCTCTTGTAGAAATTTGAGCATGGTGGACGATATGTTTGATCAAAGCGGAATGACCAACGATGAATCCTGTTCTTGAACCTGGTGATAGCACTTTGGAGAATGATTCCAATCTCAATACACGACCCTCGGTATCCAATGAGATCAAAGGCTTAGATAAAGCTTCGACATAATCTTTGTTAGTGATATCTTCCAATTCTTCCAAAGTGGAGCGTAGTTGGATATACCCATATGGATCATCCTCAACAATAATGAAATCAAATCTTGAGGCTAATCCAACCAGCTTCACACGATCTTCAAGGGAAATAGACAACCCAGTTGGATTTTGACCAGTTGGAATCGTATACAACACCTTCGGTTTGTTCTTCTCTGGATGAACACTTACCCAATTATCCAACAAGATTTCTAGCTTATCAACGTCTAGCCCACCCTTAGCGAAGTTTGTCTCTACAGCAACAGGAATCCCACCATAGTTCACGAAATTGTTTAACACTGGAACATAGGTATAATCTTCAACCAACACTACGTCACCTTTGTTGATGAGCAAGTTGAACACCTTATGTAAGGAATCACCAGTCCCATTTGTCAATGTAATGTCATAATCTTCAAAACCAGGGGTATTGATTTGTTTAGTCAATTTATGAGCAAAGGCAAGTACAGGTTTGGTCCCCTTTGTCTCAGTATATTGGAAGCCTCCTCTGATATCCAGGACATCATCAGTAGGCTCACTCTTAATGACTTTTTGGTCTAATTCACCTTCGGCAAATGGCTTCTTTTGTACACTGAAACTGATACTGTGAACAGGAAAGAAACCTTCATGTGGGCGACCACCACCTAATGACAACACACCTTTGTGCTTATTAGTGATATGGGCAGGTTTTGGACCTGCATTGAAACTGAAAGCAACTCGTTCATTGGCACGATCAGAGACGTGTTTCAGGACCCCAACAGTGGCTGAAGATGGTTCAGGCATTGTGCTTCTATGAGAGTAGTCTAGGGACGTCTTCAAGTTGTGTAAGCTAGAGGTTCAAATTTATCCACAGCTAAAAGTTTATGTATGCCACAGCTAGATCACACCTATGAATTCGCAAAATATTTAGGAAATTGCCCAAGCTTTTATACCAAAGTTGCCGAAATGAGTCAATGAGCCTGAGTCACAAACGTAGCAGCACCAGAGGTCCTGTAGTGTAGGCTCAGAGGACTCCCTAAACGCTTGTTTTGCCGATTTTAAACCTCCGTTATCATTGAATAGGTCTGGTACTCGGAGAGATTCCCGATTGGGAATAAAATCCGGTGGTGTCAAGTACAGAGATAAGAAACAGACATCGAGTTCCAAATTGAAGGTGTCAATGACTCAAGAACGGAGATGATGTGTGGCGATAGTAGGGCCCAGAAGACGTGTGTTTAGTCGATCTTCTCAATCGCTATGATGTGTTTGATTCTTTGAATGGTGTGGATGAGTGAGTAACCATAGGAGCTACAGAATAACCAGAATAATTAAGCGACGTCTGAATACAGACCGTCTCGTCATGTCTCATTAAATTAATATGTAATGCAAATAATCTTTAGTTCTTGAACTGTTTGTACTTATCTTCAGTGTACTTTCTTTGACTTGGGTCTAATTGGTTGTTCAAGCCAAACAATGCTCTTGAAGCAGCTTCTGTAGCACCAATCATTGGTCTAATTAGAGTTACCGGTGTAGCTTTTAACACGGCCTTTGTAGTCTCTTGAGCAGACCCACTTTCACTAATTTCACCACCAGCGTTAATAATGGCATCCTTGGCGACCAAGATATTCTTACCCAAGCTGTCATAAGCCAATAATAAACCCTCTCTCAAATTGGTAGGCTGGTTAGCATAGAGTGAAATGGTCTTTGGAGCTTCATCATCATCCCCATCATCCAGATTCAGCTCTTCCAAATCATCATAGTCTAACAAAGCTGGTGGATCGCGAACGAACTTGGATTTTATTCTTCTTGGACCAGATCTTCCAGGATCTTGATTGATATTTGCGATAGACTCCAAAGTTGGTTGATAAATAGAGCGATACAATGGTTGTGGTCTCAATGAGCTCTTACCAATGAGCTGAGACGAAGCACCACCATTTGGTGGGCCGTCATAATCATGATCATAATCATAGTCATCATCAGAATTGGAATCAAGTTCACTAACTTCCCCAATTGGTTGTTGAGTCAAATCGACAGACACTCTAGCAGAGGAACCAACACCACCAAGAGCTTCTTCAGTATGTTCTAATAGTGTTTGAGTACCATTAGCAATCTTGATACCAAACTTCAACAGTTCATTGGTAGTATTCTTGGAGAATTGTTGGAGACCTTTAGTGACACTTCTGTAGAATCTACCATCTTTTTTGTATTCATTAATCGGCACAACAACAAGGTCTTTAAAGCCAGAGCCGATATTCACAAGCGACCTAACAGGTGCTAATCCTGACAAGACACCACTTAGTTGTGTTTGCTTGATATCTGGCATCCATAAGTCATTCAAAATGAGGCCAAGCCTTGGGAATCCAGAAATGCCATACAGCGTTGCTTGCTTCAAAACCATAGCTGCTTCATCCAAGATAAACAAGTTCATTAGCTCTGTTGTACGACCGGATCTCAAACCAGAATAGTCAATCTTCTTGGGTTTGTAGTCTAGTTTGATTCTAATAGCGTTGATAGTGAACTTTTGGATGTATATGATGTCTTCAAATTCATCAATCGGCATAAATCTGGAGTCTTTGAACTCACCAAATCTAATTAGAGCTTCCAATGTATCTTGATCAACATGTAGCCTCAATGGTAAGACTTCAACACCCATGATAGTTTCTGTGGCAGCCAGTGATTGAACAGGTCTGATTGTGGTCATTTTCAACTTTAGCATTGATGTATCATTCTCTCTATCAACCTCCTTTAAAATTGTGACAAATTTGTTCCAAGTTGAGGTGGGAACGTTATCAGTAACCTCAAAATCTCTAACATTGACCACAGTTTTATTAATGATATCATACTCTCCGCTTTCTTCAACAGTATCAGATTCAATTGGTTCATTACCATTGAGCAATGTGAAGTCAACATCAAGTTCATTTAGCTCAATCAAGACTTTATGATACTTTGTACGACGTAGCTTCAGTTTTTTCACAGTGTTCTTGCCAAACTCAATGGTGTCATTGGATCCAGCATTTTGCAGATTCTTGTTGATCTTATCAGTCAGAGCAGATGGGTTCTCACTGTTCACGGGTAGTGAAACATGAATAGAATCAAATAAAGTTTCGCCGTACACTTGAGGATGCTCTGCTTTCGGACTTTCAGAGCGTCTAGGCTGAGATCTTCTGGCCAAGTCATCTCTCATTCTTTGTTGATCAGTGACTTTCTGCTCCAAGCTCTTCACTGCTTTGCTGATAGTCTTTCTGGTGTACTTCCAATCATAGCCATCAAATATACTAATACTGACTTTACCAATACTCAATTTCAACGTCAAGGGGTACGCTTTTGGTCTTTGTCGGATTAGACTTTTAGACAGGCTACCTTCAAAATGACTATCGTTGAATAAGATCAAGGAATCAGACTCATTGGAGGTCGATTCATTGGCAGCAACAGTTTCACCAGTGTAGAAAGGATTCTTACCAAACCTATCGTCGTTGATAGCTAGCTCACTTAGATCTTTATCTAGTATATCAGCATCTTGAGACTGGGCTTCATCATAGTAACCATCAACAATTTTCAAAGGCTCGTTGGTAGACCCTTGTTCTGAACCATTGTTGAGGGATTGTTGACCTTCTAACAAATTGTTACCATTGAAAGCATCTTGTGAAACATCACCAAACACATCAATGTCATGACTTTGAACCCTGTACTTTGAATCAGGATTGATTGTCACCGGCTGTTTCAAGTCGCTGAACAGTTGTAGTAGACATTGTGAAGAGTCCGCACAGAGTTCAAACTCCAGCAGATCTGATAAAACATCAATATTGACCGATTTCGCAGAGGAACCAACACTGTCAATTGCCTGTTTAATGGAGATACCCAGTGTTATTGTCTTTGACCTGGCAACTGTGACAAAAGCTCTGGAGTTGTAGAATGAGACCAAAGACCATGTGTTTCTGACATTTCTATGTCTTTTAGCTTCCTCAATTGACAGAATGTTAGCAGCATCATCAATCAAAACCAAAACTGGGGCCCTGAACTCAGCGTTCACGTTGACTACTCCAGAAAGTGAAATATCAATGTTACCGCTGTTTGTTACCAAGACAGCTTTCGAAGATTGACGACCAGGGTTCAAGCCAATACCAAAGTCAACCAGCTTGAGTTTCAAATCAAATCCGGAATCAGCGGAAGAAGTTTCTGAACCAGATTGGATACCACTGCCAGTCGGAGAAGGCTGTTGACCATTATCGAACAGCGATAGCCACTTGGTGTAGTAGTCAATCTCGACATTTCTCAAGAAAACATTGATCTCTTTGAAATCTTTCATTCTGGCAGATAAAATTGGTGCACTTCTATCGTCTGGATATATGACCTCAAACACAGGCTCCTTTACCCCGCCAAGAACTCTGGAAGCAGAGCCAGATGAGATGTGAAGCTGATTAACGTTTTCCTTTTGAAGAAGATAAGAAATGTTGGATAAGCGAGCCTCAATATCACCAAACTTCGGATTTATGTTACTCACCAAGACCTTCAATGTTTCAAGCTCTACTAATAACTTGATCGAATGCCTGGACTGAAGAAATGCATTGGATGATATTCTCGCCTTCTTCCTTGTCTTGAAGTAAATCTCTTCCAAGGGGAAATCCAACGACTTTACCAAGTCTCCAAGAGCAACGCCAAGAGATTGAAGCTCGGAAAAAGAGTGTTCAGCTTCAATGGACTTGATTGATAGTGTAAGTGGTGTGACCAGCACAACTTCATGACCATTGTTATCATAGCTCTTTACTTGACGTTCAGTGGAGTGACTCTTCAAGCTGCTGTTCAAAACAGAGATGATTTGAGTTTTTCCTTTTTCGTCACTTCTTGACACAACAATCTTGCTAATAGATAATAAACCAGTATTCGAGTCATAGGATATCGGGGAAACTTTGATCTCAGCGAAAATTGCCTCAGAAACCTTTAATGTAACAGTAATTATTGAAGTTTGAAACAAAGTAGATGATTTAGTCTGCGGTGAGGTGGATACGCCAGGACTTAACTTCTTCAAAGACTCTGATAGTTGAGATAACAATGATGATAAGTTGGCAATAGTTTGTAAACGGTCGGGGGTAAGATGGATATCAAAGTTCTTGGAGAGCAATAAGGTGAATTCAGCCTCATTTATCTTCTTCTCAAATCTGACGTCACTCTTGGACGCATCCCCTTGGAAATACCCAATTTCTGTGTCACCATCGCAAATGAGTAGGCTTTTTAAGCTACCATATGACAGCTCTGGATTCTTTTGAACAAACTCCAGGTTTTGACCAACGATCCTTAAGGCTTCAGGTTTTGAAAATTCACCGGTAGATAGTAATGCCGAAACAAGATTGATATCAATATAATTGATCCTCAGAGAGTTGAATGCAGATGTATCTGAAGCATGCTGTTGCACCTTTTGGCCTCTTGCTTTAGCAGTAACATTTGAATACCTCTTGTCTGTAGATAGACTGCTCAAAACACCCAAAGATTCAATAATGTGCAGCAAAGTCAATGGAACTGAAGAGGCTGCAATGTTGATTCTATCAATGTCAATCTTCAGATCTTCAACTTGAGACAGACCTTCAAATGTGATCTGAGCTTTGTTGATATGCATAATGTTCGAGGACTCCAGTTGTTCTTGTTTTCTAGCATCGAATGCGTTTGATGTGGCACTCATGTAAATGGTACTGGCCTCTTCATTGGAGTACACCACGCTATCGTTCAAATCTTTTCTTTCAAGGATGGATGAGCTCATCATTGCATCGTTTTCAAGATCATCATCATTATCATCTTCATCTTCACCACTGTCGCTGCTAGTCTCAACTTCATCCTCATGTTGTGGAGTTGGAGGTTTGTTTGTTTCAACAACTTCATCTGCCTTCTCACCAGGTCTACCACCAGGATAGACGCCAATGATTTTAATATCTGACAAGTCTATAGTACGAGTACCATCTTTGTTAACGAACGTAGCTTTTTCAATTTCCAAGTCAATGGTAGCATGGTCCATGAGTATTCTGACAGTCACATTTTTGATACTAACGTTTAATTTTGACAAAGCAACTTCAGCAGCTTTGTTCATCATCGAATTAAAAGTGGATTGTTGTTGAGTATCTGGACCTTCGCCGGTGGGTATCTCATCAAGACTATTGATGTGTATGCTTTGGTTTGGGGTCTTGAATTCATCATCACCTTGCATTATACTGTTTGCTAGTTCCATGGTACTTTGAGCCAATGAAAACCTGGATTTGTCGTCAAGTATGCCATCTGAAGGAGATTTGGTCAATTTGCTCGGCGTGGTCTTGGATGCAGCGGTAGATGAAAGTGTCATTGTGATGCCGAATCCATCAACATCGATGTTAACACCACCAGTGACGTTCAGTTGTAGAACCAAGTTTTTCAGCTTTCCATTTCTCAAATGAATACCTGGGATTTTGAATGCATCTGTATCTATGTCAACATCACTCAGCGTTATTTGACTGCTGGAACCTAAGGAGACATCGAGGTTATCTAGATCAATCTCTGAGAATAGTGACAATTGTTGGAGAACATAGAGCAAAAGCCTCTTTTGGAGGTTTTGGGGCATCCATTGTGGAGCCATAATGCAATGTATTAGATATTATGAGCAGTTAAGGTAAGGTGAATGGAAATGTCAATTCCAATAAACTGTGAAGTCACACCCCGCCACCTTTTCTTCAGGCAGCTTTGATTTTGACACAAACTATTAAAGGGGCTAGTGGACGTCCTGTAGATAAGATAAATCAGCAGTAACCAGATGAAAGTCAAAAATGAGATAGTTAGATGTGCAATGTAGGAGTTGACAGGCAACTGGAGCTTCTTTGTGAGCTTTGCTGTTATTTATTTGTCCTCTTCGCTTGTAGGCCGCCTCTTCTGGATTTGATCGTTTTTCTGGATTCCAAACAGCTGCGGCGCCAACCAGAAACAGTTGTTCATTGATAAGGGACACATACAGATACTGGAGCCTTCAATGACTGATATCAACTGACAACAGGCATCTTTGAAACGAGGAATAGAGTGTTGAAGAGATGACACTATCAGCTTTCTGAAAGGTCCAAAATCAACCTTGAGAAGCTGGAATACTCTGTCTCCGACGGTATGACACAAACAAAGTGTTATTTTTTGATTGATATGTTTGGAGCGATTCTAATTCCAATTTGACTGGCCTCAGAGAAATAAATACCGTTAATGTCGAGGTAATAAGACCACTGCTTTTTTTGAACACGTTGTGCAAGGGGAACCCATCCTCATTTAGTCGAGATTATTAATATAGACGTTTGTTCCCTGATCAATTATGTCATCTGAGTTGCATAACAATGTGCGTCGCACTTGACAGTTAAATGCTTGAATAACGGGAGGCCAGTGAAGCTTCTGCAGCAGGCGAGAAACGTAATCGGATGTACTTGACAACCAGGGGGCAGGAGAGACTCGTGCTCTCTCCTATGCACTCGTATTACTAAAAGGGACAGTCAGAGTGAAACTTCGATAGCCGAGAACAAATCAAGGGCTTGCCCAGTCCGTGCCTTGCACTAATAGGTTGTAGGCTTCTATATTGTTACGCGCACTTGGATTCGTGGATACTCGCTTTGGATAAGGGGGTTGATGGGTGGGGCTGGTATTTGGAGCCCAGGACTAGTATGTTGGCTACTATATGCAGTATGTAGGTAGTTTGTAGGTTGACAATAGCAATGTCCACCGTGGACTCATTATCTATATAATCCTTCTAATTAGAATGTAAAAATCAGGCACAATAGAACGCCCACTTCTTAGCTTTCTTGGTAGTGGAGATTCATCTGAGTACACATAGCCTAGCTTGAAATACCAGTCGACAACTTTATTGTCACAAAACACTGTTAGTTTTGATCCCACAACCTCACCAGCTCTAATGTTCAAGCTTTGGATACCCACTTTGTTGTATTGAGATACTAGGGTATGGAAGCTATTGATTAAGAATCGACCAAGACCAATTCCATGATGATTTGGTAGGACTTGGATTTCATACAGGTAAACCACAAGTTCATTTTCGTCCTCTGTAAGCACAAAAGAGATAAATCCAGCAATCTTCTCTTTAATCTCATAACTCACGTATATCAGACCTTCTTCCTTCATCTCTTTTAACTTATTCGTCTCCCAGTTTAGGCCCTTATGGTTAAAGTAATGGGATCCGATTGATTCTCGCATGACGTTGATATACCTCCAGCATACATCATCGGAGGGGGTTGTCACTAGGCT
>JAKTWU010000386.1:0-18051 GCA_030582435.1 Taiozyma onychis
TTATGGTCTGTTTGTATGAGAATAAACCCTTTTGCACTCCAGCAGCCAATAAAAAGTGGCCAATAGCTAAATAATAAACTGAAATATAGTGAAAAATGTTTCTTCCAACATTGTAAACAAACCATAACATAGAGAAAATGAGATTAGATTCTTTGCTACTGTCTGCCCTATCACTTTCAATCGTCCGTGCTGATAACATCGATGACGCCCTTCAGGCCGCGTATGAGGGTGACCTTGCTAAAGTCTCTGAGGAAGTTCAAGACATGATGACTTCTGTATCTGCAAGATACACCATGACCAACAGTTATAGTATACTAAACACTATGTCTAAGATGATTGTGTCAAGATACTCAACCTGGGTACCAGAAATTGTGACTCGTAGTGACGGTGACCCTGGTTATACCGAATACCCTGATTATTACACTGAAGACCCTGATTATTATAGTGAAGACCCTGATTATTACTCTGAAGATCCCGATTATTATAGTGAAGACCCTGATTATTACACTGAAGACCCTTATTACTATAGCGAAGATCTTGATTATTACTCTGAAGATCCCGATTATTACTCTGAAGATCCCGATTATTATTCTGAAGATGCTGACTATTACTCTGAAGATGCTGATTACTATACCGATGAAGTCTCATCCAGCTACACTAGAAGTTCTAAGAGCTCTGCATCAAAGTCTGCCAGCTTCTCAAGGTTTGCCAGCTTCTCAAGGTTTGCCAGCGCAAGTGCTAATAGCTCTACCGTGACTTTAGGTTCAAGCTCTGGTGTGACTTCAGGCTCAAGCTCTGTTATTACTTCAAGTTTAAGCTCTGTTGTGACTTCAAGTTCAAGTTCTACCGTGGTTTCAAGTTCAAACTCCACCGTGGCCTCAAGTTCAAGCTCTGCCGGTGGTGAAGCCATTAAGGCTGGTGGTTTCGGTCTACTATTGGCTGTTTCAGGTGCGCTGTTTTTGTAAAGCTCCAAAAGATGATAACCAGCATATATCCCATGATTTAGATCTCCCAGAACACCTAGTGAAAGATCAGCAAAAAGGCACCACAGCCAAGTCTGTATAGATAATAGATACATTGCATCAATCTAGCTCACAGAACTCAGTAACATAAGCAATCAGCAAAATGTAGATACATGCCCCCCTCTCTCTGGATGGTTTGCAAACATGCTCCATGGTAACGCGGACAACGGTCGTGCCCTTCACGATGAGCTCGAGACTGTGAAATTTCTTCGGAATCGAATTTTCCACTGGAATTTGGCTATTAAAGTCCCAGAAAAAAGAAGGCTTCCGTTGCTTTATTGTACTTATTTGTGCATCCAAAGGCTTCTAAGCGTGCCTTTTAACAGAAGAAGACCACCCTCTGAGAAGTGTCATTTCTTTGTGATATTCATCAAGTCATCATCCGCTTTCGGTAATTCTCGCGAACATTTCAATTTTTTTTTCTTTTTTAAAAAAATTTTAAGAAACAATTAATACACTTTAAAGCTCTGAAAACGGTCAATTCACCTTCTAAAACCTTCCATCACCTTCGTTAATTTACCCCTGTCTCACATATCATCATGGGTGCTCAATTCAAAACGGCGGACTTCAGAACCCTTGAGCGTGAAAAGCGTTTCAAGAATCCCCCAAAGGACAAATCAGCTTATCCATTGCTACAAGAAGCCGTCAAACCTCATGTGGGTTCCTTCAATGCCTTGACTGAAGGTCCAGGTGGTGGTCTGTTGAACCTGGGTGTCAAAGATATTGGCACCAAGACCATCTTTGATTCCAATGATCCAGATAGATTAGGTAACAAGTTGAAAATTAGAGTTGATTCTGTTCAATTAGCTAAACCTCAAGTCCCACAGAATGATAAATTATCTCTTGACAGAAAGATTTGGCCTTCTGAAGCCAGAGAAAGAATGGTCTCTTACAGAGGTAGGCTACTACTGAAGGTCGCTTGGTCTGTGAACGACGGTGAAGAAATCACTGAAGTTAGAGAAGCTGGTCAAGTCCCAATCATGTTACAAACCAACAGATGTCATTTAGAAGGTCTATCACCAGATCAATTAGTTAGCCATAAAGAAGAATCTGATGAACTTGGTGGTTACTTCATCGTCAACGGTATTGAAAAGTTGATTCGTATGTTGATTGTTCAACGTCGTAACCATCCAATGGCTATCATTCGTCCATCATTCGCCAATAGAGGTGCTTCATATTCGCAATTTGGTATCCAAATCAGATCTGTCAGACCAGATCAAACTTCACAAACCAATGTCTTGCATTATCTGAACGATGGTAATGTCACCTTCAGATTTTCATGGAAAAAGAATGAATACTTGATCCCAGTTGTCATGATCTTAAAGGCCTTAATTGAAACCAATGATCGTGAAATCTTTGATGGTATTGTTGGTTCTGATACTGAAAATTCTTTCTTGACTGATCGTTTAGAATTGTTACTAAGATCCTACAAGAGTTACAGACTGAACTCCAATCAAGAAACCCTAGCCTACTTGGGTGATAAATTCAGAGTTGTATTCAACTCTACTCCAGATGTCTCAGACGTTGACGTTGGTAAAGAAGTTTTGAAGCGTATTGTGTTGGTCCACTTGGATAACAATAGAGACAAGTTCAGAATGCTGCTATTTATGATTAGAAAATTATACAGTTTGGTCGCTGGTGACTGTTCTCCAGATAACCCAGATGCGACTCAACATCAAGAAGTTCTGTTGGGTGGTTTCCTATATGGTATGATCATCAAAGAAAAGATTGAAGAGTATTTGAACAACATCAGACTTCAAATTCAATCAGACATGAATCGTGGTATTAGCATTAATTTCAATGACAGAAAGTACATGACAAGAGTCTTCACCAGAATTAACGAAAACATTGGTCAAAAGTTGCAATACTTCTTATCCACTGGTAACCTAGTTTCCCAATCCGGTTTAGATTTACAGCAAATCTCAGGTTACACCGTTGTTGCTGAAAAGATTAACTTCTACCGTTTTATTTCACACTTCAGAATGGTGCATAGAGGTTCTTTCTTTGCCCAATTGAAAACCACCACCGTTAGAAAATTGTTACCTGAATCATGGGGCTTCTTATGTCCTGTCCATACCCCTGATGGTTCTCCATGTGGTCTGTTAAATCATTTTGCTCATAAGTGTGCCATCTCTACCACTGCGAGTGATGTCTCCAGAGTCCCAGAAGCCCTATCTGCTCTTGGTGTATCCCCAGCTCATGTCTTTGCTGCAGGTCCAAATGTGTGTTGTGTTCAATTAGATGGTAAGATTGTTGGTTGGACCACTCATGACCAAGCCAAGATTGTTGCTCAAACTCTAAGATTCTGGAAGATTGAAGGTACTCATGGCTTACCATTAGACTTGGAAATTGGTTACGTTCCTCCATCAACTAAAGGTCAATATCCAGGTCTGTTCATCTTTGGTGGTCATTCAAGAATGATGCGTCCAGTACGTTACTTGCCATTGGACAAACAGGATATCGTTGGTCCATTTGAACAAGTTTACATGGACATTGCCGTCACTCCAGAAGAAATCCAAAACAACGTTCACACCCACGTTGAATTCACACCAACCAACATTTTATCCATCTTAGCCAACTTGACTCCATTCTCAGATTTCAACCAATCTCCAAGAAACATGTACCAATGCCAGATGGGTAAACAAACCATGGGTACTCCAGGTGTCGCGCTATGTCATAGATCTGATAACAAGTTGTACAGACTTCAAAGCGGTCAAACTCCAATTGTGAAGGCCAACTTGTATGATGACTATGGTATGGATAATTTCCCTAACGGTACCAACGCTGTTGTTGCTGTTATCTCTTACACTGGTTATGATATGGATGATGCTATGATTATCAACAAATCTGCTGATGAAAGAGGGTTTGGTTATGGTACAGTTTACAAAGTCGAAAAGGTTGACTTATCTGCTTCAAGACGTCGTGGTGATCCAATTACTCAACATTTCGGGTTTGGTACTGATGAATGGCCAAAGGAATGGAGAAACACTTTGGATGTTGACGGTTTACCAATGATTGGTACCAAAGTTGAAGAAGGTGATCCAATCGTTGCTTATTATGATGAAACTCTAGGTAAGACCAAAGTTAAAACTTATCATTCATCTGAACCTGCCTTCATTGAAGAAGTTAAATTGTTGGGTGAAGAAAGCAATGATTCTGAATTCCAACATTTGACTATCAAGTACAGAATTACTCGTGCTCCATTGATTGGTGATAAATTTTCATCCAGACACGGTCAAAAGGGTGTTTGCTCAAGAAAATGGCCACAAATTGACATGCCATTCAGTGAAACAGGTATTCAACCAGATGTCATTATCAACCCTCATGCTTTCCCATCTCGTATGACCATTGGTATGTTTGTTGAATCTCTGGCTGGTAAATCCGGTGCTCTGCATGGTATCGCCCACGATTCCACACCTTGGAAGTTCAGTGAAAATGATACCCCAGCTGATTACTTTGGTGAACAACTAAGAAAAGCCGGTTACAATTACCATGGTAATGAACCTATGTACTCTGGTGCCACCGGTGAGGAATTGAGATGTGACATCTACATTGGTGTTGTCTACTACCAAAGATTGAGACATATGGTTAACGATAAGTTCCAAGTCCGTTCGACTGGTCCAGTGAACTCGTTGACTATGCAACCTGTTAAAGGTCGTAAGAGATCTGGTGGTATTCGTGTTGGTGAAATGGAACGTGATGCCATGATCGGTCACGGTACAGCCTTCCTATTACAGGATCGTCTGTTGAACTCTTCAGATTATACCCAAACATCTATTTGTCGTGGTTGTGGCTCTCTACTGTCCTCGCAGACTTCAGTTCCAAGAATTGGGTCTGCTGCCAGTATACGTTGTCGTAACTGTTCTAGTAAGTTTGAACATTCTTCTACGCCTGTGGATGAGTCAGACATTTGGGAAGACGGTCAAGGTAAGAAGTTCATTGGTGGTAACAATGTCACCACAGTTGCTATCCCATTTGTGTTGAAATACTTGGACTCAGAATTGGCTGCCATGGGTATCCGTATGCGTTACAACGTGGAGCCTAAATAGGGAGGGGAGACAGAGGAGGGGCCACGAGAGAAGATGTGGCGCACATTTGCATTGTCGATAGAATAGTGTACACTATAAACCCTACTAATATCGTTGTTTTGTTTGTTTGTAGTTTGGTGATGATCAACATCTCGGATTTATCGTATTTGCTCCGGCAATAGCCTCTTCTTTCTTAATTGACTGAAATCGCGAACTGGTTTGATATTCTTTTTCTACCGAAAGAACGAGAAAAAGCGACGAGACCCATCGATCGACGTGTACTGTCCAAGAAGCGCACTTTCTTGGCCCTGTTTCCGACAATTGAAGGCCTCTCAAAACCTTTACAGCGCCTTACACACTCACACAGTCTACCGTGTCACTTTCGCAGCACCATCTTACGTGAGACACCAAGTATTCACCGCTTTTCGTTGCTGTTTGTGAAGTAACGGATCTGTTGATTTGCTACGAGACATACCTCCAAAACGACCTTCCAAGTGTATTACCACCGTCTGATAGCATATACTGTCACATCAGATCCGATCCGCTATTGTTCCCCCTACCTTATTATAGATTTTTTGATCTTTTGTCGCTAATCCCAGCTACTATCAGTAAAGGATCAATACTACGATTCACCCACCACACAATGAGCAAGATCAACGCCAACCCGTTCGATTCTGGACTCGCACAGGGATCCAGGTCATCCTCCCCGTCCCAAGAGAGCTCACCATCATTCCAATACAGTATAAAGTCCATTGATGATACTGTTGATTTCTTCAAGACCCACCTAACTCAGGGTCTAACTTCCGCCCAAGAAGTCTCTCAAAGAAGAGGTTTACACGGTTTAAACGAACTTACAGCTGAAGAAGAAGAAAGTTTGGCCTGGAAGTTCTTGCAAACTTTTTACCAGGACCCTTTGATTCTTCTGTTGATTGGCTCCGCTGCTATCAGTTTCTTAATGGGTAACATTGATGATGCTGTCAGTATCACCCTCGCCATTATTATCGTTGTTACTGTTGGGTTTGTCCAAGAGTTTAGATCGGAACAATCACTTCAGGCTTTGAACAAGTTGGTCCCAGCTGAAGCCCACTTAATCAGAAATGGTTCCACACAGAGCGTCTTAGCCTCGCTATTAGTTCCAGGTGATTTGGTTCATTTTGGTGTTGGTGATAGAATCCCAGCTGATGTTAGATTAACTGAAGCTGTCCATTTAACCATTGATGAATCCAACTTGACTGGTGAAACTGAGCCTGTTCACAAGAACACTGACACTTTAACTTCAACGGGGCCTGGTGTTATCCCATTAACTGGTCGTCATTGTATTGCTTACATGGGGACATTGGTCCGTGATGGTCACGGTTCTGGTATTGTTGTTGGGACAGGTCATAACACTGCCTTTGGTTCTGTCTTTGAAATGATGAATGATATTGAAAAGCCAAAAACTCCACTACAACAATCTATGGACAAGTTGGGTAAAGATCTTTCTTTGGTTTCATTCATCGTTATCGGTATCATTTGTTTGATCGGTATCATCCAAGGCCGTTCATGGTTAGAAATGTTCCAAGTTTCTGTCTCATTAGCCGTTGCTGCTATTCCGGAAGGTTTGCCGATCATTGTCACTGTTACTCTAGCTTTGGGTGTCTTAAGAATGGCACGTCATAAGGCCATTGTCAAGAGATTGCCAAGTGTTGAAACATTGGGTTCTGTGAATGTCATCTGCTCAGATAAAACAGGCACGTTAACTCAAAATCATATGACTGTTAAACAACTATGGACCGTTGACATGGGTCCTGAATCTTTAAACGTTGAAAAACACTCCAAGGCCCAATTGAAACATTACTTGACTGACGATACCAAACAAACTCTACAGACTGCTAACTTGTGTAACAACTCCAAGTTTTCGCTGGAAAGTAACAAATACGTTGGTAACCCAACTGATATTGCCCTATTGGAAGCTCTACCTGATTTCGAAATTGAAGATATTAGACCACAAACACCAAGAACTCGTGAATTACCATTTTCATCTTTAAGAAAGTACATGGCTGTCACCGTTGCTACTGGTGGTAAAAACAAACATGTTTCCTACGTCAAAGGCGCCGTTGAAAAAGTATTGGCTAGATCGACTCATTATTTAACAAAAGATGGGAAAGTCAACAACTTATCCGATGCCCAAGTCGAACTCATCACTAAATCTTCCAACACACTGGCCTCTAAAGGTTTGAGAGTCTTAGCATTCGCTCATGTTAACAAAGGTTTCAAGGATGAACCAGAAGAATTGATCTTTAACGGTTTGATTGGTATGAAGGATCCTCCAAGACCTTCTGTTAAATCAGCTATCGCCACCTTAATGCATGGTGGTGTGCATATTATTATGATCACCGGTGATAGTGAAGCCACTGCTGTTCAAATTGCCAGAGAAATTGGTATTAACGTGGCAGATGTTGATAGAAACGTTCTAACTGGTGACAAACTCGATCATATGGATGAAGATGCCCTAGCTCAAGTCATTGGTCAAGTTTCCGTGTTTGCTCGAACCACACCTGAGCACAAAGTGCAAATTGTTCGGGCTCTACAGAAAAGGGGTGATGTTGTTGCAATGACTGGTGATGGTGTCAACGATGCTCCAGCCTTAAAATTGGCCGATATTGGTATCAGTATGGGTAAAATGGGCACAGATGTTGCCAAGGAAGCTTCAGATATGGTCTTAACAGATGATGATTTCTCCACTATTTTGAATGCTATCGAGGAAGGTAAAGGTATTTTCAACAATATTCAAAATTTCTTAACTTTCCAATTGTCAACATCTGTTTCTGCCTTGTCATTAGTTGCCTTTGCCACTTTTATGAAATTGCCAAACCCATTGAACGCTATGCAAATCTTATGGATCAACATCTTGATGGATGGTCCACCTGCCCAATCATTAGGTGTTGAACCTGTTGATCATGAAGTTATGAACAAACCACCTAGAAAGAGAGGTGCTGCCATCCTAACTGACACTGTCTTGAAGAGAATGTTGATGAATGCCGCATTCGTGATTGTTGGTACATTATACGTTTATGTGAAGGAAATGGAAGATAATCAAATCACAGCTAGAGACACTACCATGACTTTCACTTGTTTTGTTCTATTTGATATGTTCAACGCCTTGGGTTGTCGTCATCCTACAAAATCCGTCTTGGAACTAGGTTTTACTAATAATATGTTCAACTTGGCTGTCCTTGGCTCTTTAGGTGGTCAACTATGTGCTATTTATATTCCATTCTTTCAATCTATTTTCCAAACTGAAGCCCTCTATTTCAGCGATTTACTGTTTTTGACTTTGATTTCCAGTTCAGTGTTAATCTTTGATGAAGGTAGAAAATACTTTTTGAGACAAAGACAAGAAGTGTATTCACTTGTTTAAGTGCAACCTCTAGAAATTCCTCACAACTGCATGCATAAATTGTTTAACTATCTAATTACAGAAGGATAGTTTTAGATTATAAAGTTTTTAGACCATATGAGTGTAGTATTCTGTTACAAGTCTATATGGTTTCTGATGCAGCTTTTTTCAATCTATTCATGATTGCAAGACCCTCATTAGTCTCATCGACACTCTCCACGAAAATGATATCCACTTTTCTATCCTCATCCAATTCTCTTAAATATTTAAACAAATTGGTGGAGATGGCTTCTTTTGTCTTCCCTAGGTTCTCCACTATACCACCAAATTCATCACCTTTAAAGTGTTCTCCAGTTAAAAGACCCAAATTATTCCCCTCTAGTCCATAATTCTGGATATATTCTTTAATTGACTCTTCTTTCTCCACAAGGATGACTTTTGCCGTTGGTGAATAATGCTTATATTTCATACCTGGGGTCTTGACAACCTCGTTCTCATCGGCAACTTTCTTAGCAACTCGCACATTCTGCCATCTTTCACCACCAAATTCCTTGATCTGCTCCAAACTCACACCTCCTGGTCTTAAAAGCATTGGTGGGTCGCTAAGACCGTCAACTACCGTTGATTCAACGCCAACTTGTGAACTCCCACCATCTAGGATGAGTGGAATTTTCCCCTGTAGATCATGATAAACGTGAGATGCCAGCGTGGGACTCGGTCTAGTGGATGCATTAGCAGATGGGGCAGCGATAGGGACATTGGCTAAATGGATCAAGGCTCTAGCGATAGGATGAGCTGGTAATCTAATGGCAGCAGTCGGCTGCCCCACTGTTGTCAGTCTAGACAGTCTTGAGTCTTTAGAGTATGGGATCAAAATGGTCAATGGGCCAGGCCAGAACTTATCCACTAGTGGCATGTAAATCTCAGGGATGTCAACATTGAAGAACTCCTTCACTTGAGCCTTTGTGGATATATGTGATATCAATGGGTTGTCAGCAGGTCTGTTCTTAGCCTTGTAAATATTCTTAACGGATGCATCATTGAAAGAGCAGCCACCGAGGCCATAGACTGTCTCCGATGGGAATGCAACAACATTATCAGTGGTGGCCAGGATCGTTGCAGCTTCTTTCAAGTTTGTTTCTGTCTCAGCATCAGATATGGTTAGTTTGTCATCGTTATCAAACTTTATGGTTGACGCATCAACTTTCAGGATCTTGGTTTCAAAAAGTGCAGTATTGGAGGCCATGTTGCGTATTAGGTGATATACGGGCCTTTTCATAAAGATTCTTTATCAAATCAAAGGGAAACAGACGAGGAAATGAGATTGACCTTTATGTCATCTTCGAGATGTGTTAACTAACTCAAATTCGCGAAAAGTGTTGAAAATTCTCCAAGTGGCAGAAAACTTTTGGTTGTTTACCTTATCAAGAGCGACAAGAGTAATAGGAAATCATAGGAAATCGAGAAGTCAAAGTTTCTCTCTACCTTGTTTATCAGCGAACGATATCCTCTTTTTAGACTATTGAGTTATTCCACTCCTGTTAGAAATTTTTTTCCAACCAGTGACCCAAAAGTGTTTCCATGGCACATATCGTGACCTGATCTCCGAAGCTCACAAGTCTTCATGAATGTGAAGTTCGAAGATCAGAGGAGACCGTACGAATGATTCAGAGGTATATCCATGTCCTGTATAGGCTGGGTACACACTCTTTCTTCTTTCAAAGATGTTCTGGTGTATGATTTGCACTAATTAGTGATTTGTAGAGTGTAGTTTTCTCTCTCGTCTTCACCAATGCACGTATTATCCGTCTAGTACTCCCCTTTGCTTTCATGAATGGACCCCTTAATGTGCATTATTAGAAAACAACGGCCACTAATCCATTGACATTGAAAAGACGTATTCGATTGGTTCCTTTGATAAGATTAAAACCTTGGTTGATGCTAGAGTCGTAGAGGCAATGAGTTTCTAGTATACACCAAGAGGTTAAAAACTAGGTGAAATCACTTCTTACAAAAGCATTCGAAAGTCAAGGGAAACCCATATTGATCACATATATATATGCAAGCTAAAATCATAAACTTGTGAAATCTGCTTACAAGAAAAAACTAGAAACACAATATGAACATAGCCTGAAGTTGGTGAACAGTTCCATACCGAAATATAACCTCCAAGCTCCACGATCCACTCACAAGTGCTTAATTATGGATAGAGAATGGGATTGAGAACTCGGTTGACATTGAAGCTGTTAAATAGAGGGAAAGACTTAGAGTGACTTAGAAAGAGACACCAGGGGTCAAAGACTCAGCAGGAGGTCCATTTGATTTTCTGGTATGTACTAATATGATAAATGGCTGGATTATAGCGCTATGTGTCAAGGTATATCGAATGTAACTAATAACTTTGGCATTCAATTCTTCCCTCAAAAGTGGAAGGGAATTCTTGGACCTTCCGCCAAGCTCAGAAGTAAGGCACCAGCTGCCAGATAAGACAGTTATTAATTAAACAATACAAGAGGAAGCTTGTTCCAACAGGTGGGGCCTCCCCCAAGGATGCACCCCAGCCATTCGCAAAGACCACTGTCCAATCAGCGGCGAGAGTGGCTTCTCTTTGAAAATTCGGAAGGTCCAGCACGTACATTTTTTGACATCAACTCCACATCTTACATCATCCTACAGCCGTTACATGAGGTGGTTAGTAGGATGTAGGAACCAAATAGGGATTAATCCGAGAACGAATTGTAATTGTTCTGGGGTCAGATCAAAAACACGGCGTCGCTGGCGTATGGCTGTAGTGGTTTTGACATGTTTGTATAAAAAGCCACTGTCATCCCCAGATTAGAGGTAATGTCTAAACCCCAGGTGTTAATAGCCGTCTTCAATATTCTGCTATCTATCTACCATGGGGTTAGAAAACCACAGACTAGCAAGAAAGTTCATCAAGTTTGACGAAAAGACTGAAGGGTCATCCTCCTTTAGTATCGTGATCGGACTGTTTGCTGCCTTTGGGGGTATCCTATTCGGTTATGATATCGGTACCATTAGTGGTATCATGGCTATGAAATGGGTCCTGATGCATTTCCCAGAGGACCAACCTCCACACGATGGTATGCCTGGTTCGTTCTCTTCTCAAGAAAACTCATTAATTGTTTCCATTTTGTCCATTGGAACTTTTGTTGGTGCTCTTGGTGCTCCTTTGCTTTCTGACACCCTTGGTCGTCGTTGGTCTTTGATCATTGGTACTTTCATCTTCTTCAACGCAGGAATCATCTTACAAGCTGCAGCTACCGATATTGCTTTACTCTGTGTAGGCAGAACAATTGCTGGTATCGGTGTAGGTATTCTTTCTGCAGTGATACCATTATACCAAGCCGAGACTGTCCAAAATGGATTCGTGGTGCCATCACAGGTTCTTATCAATTAGCAATTGCACTAGGTTTGCTACTAGCTGCTTGCTTCAACCAAGCTACCCATGCTGTGAACTCCACCGCATCATACAGATTCCCAATCGCTATTCAATTTTTATGGTCATTAATCATTACTATTAGTATGATCTTCTTACCAGAGACCCCAAGATTCTTTGTATCCAAGGGTAAAAGTGATCAAGCTGCTAAATCCTTGGCTCGTATTAGAAGACTACCAATTGACCACCCAGCATTAGTAGATGAATTAGGTGAAATTGAAGCCAATTTCGAATTTGAACAAAGCTTTGGTAAAGCTGGGTGGTCTGATTGCTTCAAGACTGGTAACTCTCAATTGAAGAGATTAGCCACTGGTATGGGTTGTCAAATGTTCCAACAGTTATCTGGCAATAACTTTATCTTTTATTTTGGTACCACATTCTTTAAGAACTCTGGTATTAAAAATTCCTTTTTGATCTCAGTGGCTACTAATGTCGTGATGTTTGGTATGACTATCCCAGGTATCATCTTTGTTGAAACTGCTGGTCGTCGTATTCTTCTGTTGATCGGGGCTGCAGGCATGGCCGCTTCCCAAATGATAATCGCCATTGTTGGTACAACATCGGATTCAGATTCCGCGAACAAATGTCTAGTGGCCTTCACATGTATCTGTATTGGATTTTATGCCACAACTTGGGCTCCAGTGTGCTGGGTCATTGTCGGTGAGATCTTCCCATTACGCACCAGAGGGAAATCCGTTGCCCTTTCTACAGCTTCAAATTGGATCTGGAACTTTGCCATCGCCTATGCTACTCCATATTTGGTCGATAAGAAGCCCGGTTCTGCTGGTTTACAATCCAAGGTCTTCTTCATCTGGGCAGGCTTTAACATTATAAACTTTATCTTTGCCTACTTCATGGTCTATGAAACCAAAGGGTTAACATTGGAACAAATTGATGAATTGTACGAAACGGTTCCACACGCTTGGCAATCAAGAAGCTTCATTCCAACAGACCATAAATACACTAATGCCATCCATGGCGTTACTACCGATGTGGAACTGGAGAACGCAAGCTTGGAAAAACCGGACGTCGAACATCAGGAAAGAAAGATTACAGCTTGATAATAATTATGTTTACACTCTTAGGTTAATGAGTTACGATTTGATTAATATCAGTTTAGTAGATTACTCTCTATAAAAAAATCTAGTAGGTCGGATTAACCTTGATGACTCTGGAAAATAACGCCAAGTGACAAGAAACGAGGCTTCAACGGAAAAACCCTCACGGAGTAACAATAATTTTGATGAGCACTAGACCTTAAAGATGACAAGAGTAATTACGAAAGAGTGGTATTGTATAAGACTTGAATCAAGTGGTGAGATCCCCACAAATAACTGACAAAATTGAAATTCTGAATTAAAAATATCTTGTTGTTGCGATGCAGCCCTTTTTATAAACCAACTTCATTACGCCTCAACTGGAAGAATCACTATAACACTAAGAATGGAGATCTTTTAGACAACGCACGGTAGGCGCACATTTTTGAATTTGACAAACAGCGGTTGGGGCACATTTGAAGAAAAATCCTAGTCCCTTTCCTTATAGCTAGGTTCCCGTAACTAGCCACGCCAAAAAACAAAATTATGCCAGATATGCTAGGGATTACATAAGCGATATGCAACCCAATTGGGATGATATTCCTTTCGAAATATGGAAATACACCCGAGAGCTGGGTTCCCAATTAGGAAAAGGATCCGAGGCCTATAATCGAAAATAAGCTAAATGAAATATTGAAATTAATCGAATTGTATTGAAAGCAATAGCACGAAACTATTGAAAGACTATATAAACTATAAATCACAGGAAAACAAATCCCCATGGGATATAGCATCAAAGCAGCTGAGAGCTAATGAATCAATAGGATAAGCCAAGCACCTGGAACACTAACAAGCAAACCAAAAGAACAGAATGAACCAAACGAACAACTCTAATCATCGAAAGTTCACTAAACACTTATACAGGCTATCAATATACTAAGCAATTTTGCAACCAATGACACCAAAGCGCCCACCAACAACGCGGCTCGTAACCAAAACCGCAGCACAAGTACCCAAAGACCAAACACAAGAACATCAAAGCACACAGAAATCCAATGGGTTCAACATACCAATAGAGCCTATAACAAAGATTACTATTAGGGAACCTATCGGTGAACCATATATATATATATACCTCTGCCCTTGTATCAAATAGTAAAATGTTTAAGAGTTTGAAAGCTGGGAAAGAAATTGTGATATTTGTGATCACAAGGACGCACCATACAGCATGCATAGACCACGATTTATAACTTACTAAGCTTCAAACCATAAGGAAGAAAGTGTGAAGTGCTACTGAACATTCTCTATCAGTAGTTTTTACCAGGTCTCCGTGTGTTCCTGCCATCTGTTTAGCCTGAGATCACCCTCCCAATTTTACACGTAGTAATTAGCGTGTTTTTCAAAGACTCAGCCCAACACTAAAGTCGACAGATCAAAACTTTCGAGGACTAATAACTATCCAGCCATCATATTTTGAAGAAATCTCGCAGTGTATCAGGGGTCTCAGGAATGCAAGCTTTTCAATGATATGCCATTTGCCTATAAATTCCAATTTTGAAATTTTATGTGATTAATTTAAAGAGTATATTATAAACTAGTTATTGAACTTTATGAATAATAAAGAAGTAACATTTCTTAAAGTGCCTTTGAATTCCTTAAACTGGCAATTAAAGGTAACTTCATCTTATAAAATTCCATCTGTAAATAAACAGATCTATAAGCTCTGAATACTATCTATTTTCAATGGGCTAGCACTAGCTTTCAGGACTTGTAGAAGTAGTAGTAGTAATTATAGGTCTTACGTCTACTCTTAATGTTACTGCATAGCGCTAATATTGATATCGCTGATGAGAATGCAGAGTGTGTTATTTAGGGGCGGTAATAACTTTTCAAGTTGCATGGGTGCACCTAAAGCGGGCATTGATATTGTTTGAAACTGCTGCTCCCCGTAGTATGTCAATATTTTGAGCCCCATCACTATAACAGCTAGCTAATATCGTGACGTTCGTAAACGAGGTCACTAGCAAGATCAACTAGCTCTGAAGTAACAGTATGAGGATACGTATAACCAAATAGTTGTAGTAATAGTAATCGTAGCACTTACAACTCTGATAATATAACTTTTACTTTAATTTTTCGTAGTTGTCCTCAGTTGAGGACTTTCTGGAAACTTGTTGGTGATTTACTACAATAAATGTCAACTTGTCATAAAATTTCTTTCTGGCATAAAAATTCGTAACTTACTTAAAATTTCATGGGGTTTCATCACTTTGAAGTATCTAAGGCATATCTCCCAAAGATACCACCTTGCTCCATCCATTTGAAAACTTCAGCAGCTTGACTTAAACCGACAGCTTTGACATTGGATTCGATCAACCCATCTTTGAAGAACTGCAAGGCCTCCCTAGTATCAGCTCTATTACCAACACAAGATCCCTTGATATTGATACAACGTAAGGCATGGCTAACGATATGACTTTCAATCTTAGGGTTCTTACCACCTGGTAAACCTACAACTAACACAGTACCTCTTGGTCTCACGTAAGTGGTAGCATCGTTGTAAGCCTGAACGGAGTTAGAGACGTTCAAAACTGCATGTGAACCACCTTTGGTTAATTCCAAGATATGCTCGGGGATGTTTTTGACTTCATCAAAGGCAACAAACTCAGTGACACCTTTCTCCAAAGCAAAATCCCGTTTGCTTGAGTTATCAACACCAATGATCTTAAACCCTAAGGCTCTAGCATATTGGACAGCCAATGAACCTAAACCACCACCTGCACCAATGATTGTGATCCAGTCTCCAGCACGGATGTTAGCTTCCTTTAAGGCCTTGTAAACAGTGACACCAGCACATAACAATGGTGCAACTTTAGCCAAATCAACACCCTCAGGGATTCTGGCAGCTTGGATGGCATCTGCAATAGCATATTGTTGATAAGTACCCTGTGCACTGAAACCTGAATTGGTTTGAGTTGGGCAATTGGATTCATAACTGTTTTCACAGAATTCACAAGTCTTGCATGTTGAGTTCAACCATTTAATACCAGCCAAATCACCAATCTCAAAGTTTGTAACATCTGGACCTTTAGCAACGACCACACCGGCACCTTCATGACTCAAGATCAATGGCATCAAACCTTCGAATCCCCAATAACCTTTCCATAAGTAAAAGATTTCACCAGATTTTGGCTTTGGTATAGGAATATCCTTGTATTGTAGCACTCGATATTAAGCGTGATATAGTTGAAGGGAATGAAGAGTAGTTTCAATTCTCTGTCCAACAAGCGCAGCTCAAATGCTTTACATAAACATTTTTGAAGATCACAAAGACCCATTTGAAGATCACAAACCATCAATTATCTAGTACAGTCATCTGAGCTTATTACTGAAATAGGAACCAGCTCAAAAGCACCATATGTTTAGTTTGGGGATTCACACGTAAACACACATCTGAAGGGAGGAGGTGACACCTTTTAGTGAATATATTAGGTGAGGAGAAGACAAACTTGGAAATGTTAATAAAGGAAAGAGGAGTTGGTTGGCTGTTGAGTATCGGAGTAACTAGTACTGATGCGTCAAAATTGCCTTGTTCAATTGGTCTTTTCTTGTTATAGATTGTTTAAACTGTGGCCAAACAAAGGGAGGTTCATATCCATGTCTATTATATGAACTTTAGAGCTTAGATTAGCAGTAAATGAGTCGTTAGAGTCCCCTTATTCTTCAAGTATTGTCACATTATACACCAGATTACCAGTGATGGTCATCTACATGAGAAGGAAGCTGCTTTCCCCACATTATTTGATTCAACAGTTTTCGCGGCTATTATTATACAGATTTGATTCTAGAACTGTTCTTGTCTGTTTACAAGTGTGCAATTGTCGAATTTGTTCAAAGCCATCCAATGAGGAGTTCATGAACTTCGCATATGCGCGCCTTCACTATGGTTATGCTGCGACGTCATGGGGAACGGCTCTGGATTTGTCGAATTGGTTCCGCAGTGATTAAAGGTATTCAAAAGGAGTGTTAAAGGCATATTCTGAAACGCTGAAAGAATCGCTTAATCGGTGATGCTGCCCATAATACTCATCCACTAGCGGGCTAAGAGAGCGAAGGTGATGTTCAATTTTTGGTTAACGCTATCGAAAAGGGTATGCAAAGAGGGTTGGATATCGGGAACACACTGGTGTTAGAGGTTATGAAATATTTTGGGAGCCATGACCCTTTCTTGATGTCTTGTCCACCTCATGCCTTCCCAGTTCTTTCTTCTCCTCTAACACTTTCTCATCAACATTTATCTTTCAAATTTCTACCTGAACCACAAAGTTTCTATGGTTACAACTGACGTCCATAACGTGGGTGGATGGAGCTAATGAAATGAACCAAATGATGCAGGTGGTGAAATTGGCTTTGGTTTTTATGAACCAGATTAGAAGCAGAGCCAGAAGTTACTACCATTGAAGGGCCTACGTTGGAGGAAGGAAACTTTCAATTTTACCCGTTATAAAGAGAAACATTCCCTATCAACAGGCCGCTAGTTGTCATCAGAGAGATATTCGGCCACCTTAAGATTAGGAGCGCTGTAATTTCAAACAACATGTGCAGAGGCGGGCAAGAGATCAATTGAGTGAGTTTTCTGGAGGCCAAACTTACTCAGATTATCCTGTCAGAGCTGCCATTTTGACGCGGTCAAATATATTTTTCTTCTTCATTATGAAGCCCCGGCGAGTTTTCACGTGACCGTTTTTGCAGTTACCCTGACCAACTTGTGACAAGCGAGAAATAAAAATAGTACCGGTGTAGGGGCATATAAACTTTAGTACTATGTTGGGGAATCGGACAGCAGGCCCCGAATGTTTACACTAGGTGTAATATTTTAAGCTTTTCATACTTGATTGGTTTGAAACATTCAGACACTGAGCATTCCCTTCTATACCCGGTAGGTGGCCTAACCAGGTATATTCTCAGTTACAAGACTTTCGCAACATCACAATAAAAATACTAAATCAATTGATACTGGAAGATAGAGGTCAACACTACCCCATAGCCCTAAATACATAAAATCAAACGAACCACCCAAAAATACGCCTCATCAATTATAAACCATTAGCCTTCTCAATGTCAT
>JAKTWU010000387.1:0-17977 GCA_030582435.1 Taiozyma onychis
TCCTCATGTTTCTGAATATAGAAAGCTATTTCGGTTGATCTGAAAATCTAAAGATGTAGATAAATCTGCTTTTAATTATACAGATAGACGAGCTTGAAGTTACACATATTGTAGCTTTTCATTGCACCGAATATTTTCAGGAATATTTGATCCTCATTTATTATTAAATATGTTTATATTTGAAGTACGTCTCTAGAGGTTTTGGAAGGCTTTTAGTATTGGGCTTTCATTAGATTTTTAATTTTAGGAAGAGAGATTTGGAAAAGTGTGAAATGATTGTTCTTCTCTGATAGCGTTTGAATTACGAGAAGACTTCTTTCTTTGTGATTAACCGTTAGATAGAAATTTCAATTTGTTTAAACCTCTAAAACTGACCTTCCTGATAATATAAATTTTTCAAAATGAGGAGATTATTGATTTGGATCAAGAGCCAGAATTCAGTGATAAATTTCACGGGACGATTACTCCCCCATATGCTAATCTCATCCAATCGACTATAATTAGACAACATACGAGGCCGTTTGCCACAAAGTTGATATATTTGTAGCCAAAAAAGCGGATTGCTACATTGAACACCAGTTCGCACTTCTGTTTCATTTACTATCACCACCTCACAACCCTAGGACCAATGATATTGAGACCAAAAGGACAGCGACTAAAGCAGAAACTTTGGATGCCCACCAAATATGCTGAACGCTGAATGGACATAATGAAAATGTGAATGACCATCTTTCTGACTGATCGTTGAATTTACCAGTCAAAATACCAGTATTACCGTCATAATCACCCATCATAGCTCTAACAGTGACTTCCTTTATGGCAACATCTTCGGTTTTTTGTTTGGCTGGGTTCCAATAATAACTTGTCTCGTTCCTATTGTACCAAGTCTCACAGCCTTCATGATCATGGCCAGTTAAAATAATGCCGCCTTGTTTATCGAATATCAAGTTCAGAACACGTTTTGAAACATCTTTTGAGAGGTGGTTTTGAGATCTCAACTTCCCAATTTTGTATTGTTCTCTTGCATCATCGCCGTAGTAATCATGATAAGGCCCATCCACACACAGTCCTTCAGGCTTATAAAATGGGACATGAGTGAGCAGCACAGTTGGACCTTCAAATTTCCTCTCGAATAACTGATATAGAAACTCCCACGTATAATCTAGAAACTCAGGTTGAAGAGCTGGACCTTCTAATAACAACGAATTTAAAACGACAATTCTCCATTGGGCTGCAGAACCACGGTTATATTCAATCCAGTAGTTATCTTTACCAAATAGCTCAGTGTATCTGGCCATGTGCTGCCAAGTAGCATCGCCTGAGTAACCGATATCATGATTCCCAGAAACGTTCAAGATTAAAGGGGCATTGACGAATTTCTTCTCATAATTCGGTGTTGACCAATCATAGACATTAGAGAACCCATATCGGTGGTCCTTCAACTCCATTTTTTTGGTTTCCTCCAAAAATGTTTGCCAATCAACACGGTCGTGTGTTTTAATGTAGTTCAATATGTATTGTCTGTGATCATCAGGTTGGTCAAAAAGCCTCGTCACATAACGCGTAGTTCTGTTGAAAAATTCCGAGTCGCCAATCCATTGAGAGCTGAACAGATCACCCAGTACTGCGACATATGTTGGTTCTAATCTGCGCTTCATCACTTTGTAGATGTGACCTAGATAATGATCATTTCCGTAGTTGTCAAGCCTTTTGATATAGGGGGTACTCAGCCAATTACCATTGATTTGGGGGTCACCAAAGGCAAGCATTCTAATATCAGGAACTGAGCCCATCTGAAGCAATGCAGGCTTGTACCATATCTGGTCGAGAAGATCGCCTAAATAAGGCACCTGTTGGAATGGATTTGATGTCTTTTCTTTACCAGTGGCCCAAGAACATTGTTGAGAATTCAAACTTGGATATGTGTAGGTGTAGATGTTCAACACAGTAGCAAAAATCACCGCGAGCCAGGTAAAGCACCTTATAAACGACATTGCAGCGAATTTGTGGTGCTGAGACCTGAACTTCAATGACAAACGACACGTTAATTTGGTGTATTTTTTGTTCTCTCCCATCCTCCTCCTATACGGGCAATTTCCCCGATTTGGATGTTTCGAGAAATTGAAATTTCAAAAGTTCCCTAAAACTTGGTAAGAAGAGACAGACAAGATTCAAGAACCACAAGCGTGCACTCGGAGTACTTTAAAGAAACGTCATGAGTAGTTTGCCAAAGAGAATTATTAAAGTTAGTATCTCAGTCTAACCTGAACCAAAAGCCAGGTGGAAAACGTCAATAGTTTGAATTACTTGCTTCAACACAGATCTGAAGTAATTCTGTGGCAATCGATCCAGATTTACTAACACTGACTATAGGAAACTGAAAGACTGGTGAGCGATCCTGTTCCTGGAATCACTGCAGTTCCACACGAGGACAACTTGAGATACTTTGATGTGACGATCCAAGGTCCAGAACAGAGCCCATACGAAGGTGGTATCTTCAAGTTAGAGTTATTCCTTCCAGATGACTATCCAATGATTGCTCCAAAAGTTCGTTTCCTAACCAAGATATACCATCCAAATATCGACAAGTTAGGTAGAATATGTCTAGACGTCTTGAAAAACAATTGGTCCCCAGCTTTGCAGATCAGAACCATTTTATTGTCTGTTCAGGCTCTATTGGCTGCCCCAAATCCAAATGATCCACTAGCTAACGATGTTGCCGAAGATTGGATACAAAATGAAAGTAAAGCAATTCAAACTGCTCACGAATGGACTGCAAAATACGCCAAATAGAAATGCTGATTACAATGCTAACTACAGTGAAGTGAAATGCTACGTGTTTACGATGATTTTAGGCTATAATAGTTTCGTTTATTCATCATCACCCTAAATCATTCAGGGATTGTGAAAGCTTAGTAGTCGTCATCTCTGTTTGAACCGTATTTACTCCTTGATGTGTCATACGAGTCATCATTTCTTGAACCATAAGAATTGTCTTCTCTTGTTAACGACTCATTGTCATTTCTTGAGGCATACAAATCATTGTTTGAACGGCCATAAGAATCATCATTGGATCTATAAGAATTCTTTGAACCGTAAGAGTCTGAATTGTCATCTCCTGGCCCGTAGGAACCAGACCCAGAGAAGCCATAGGATGATTTCTTTGAGCCATAGGAGCTGTCATCACCATTGTTTGAACCATATGAAGATTTTTTGGCATCATACGAGTTGTCCTCATCACTCCTGGCGCCATATGAAGATTTCTTATTGCCGCTTTCATCATAAGGTGAAGACCGGTAGCTGGAGTTTTTATTGTCGTCATCGCCATTGTTGTAAGAAGAACTGTAAGACAGTTTCCTGCTGTCATCGTCATTACCATATGATTGCTTGTTGCTGGAGTTGTAACCAAAGGTTCTATCATTGTCGCGATTATTTGAGCCATAGGAATCACCATCATCATCATAATCACCAGTATTACTCTTGTTGTTGTTGTTGGAATCGTGAGATGAAGAGCCTCTATTTGAATCATAGGTACTATCGCCATAGTGTGACTTATTCTTGTAATCTGGGTCGTAAGATGAGTCGTTTCTGGACCTATAAGAATTGTCACTTTCGTTATCGTCACCATAAGATTTGCCAATATTAGAACCATACGAGGACGAATTGTTATCTCTGTCACCTGATGTGTAGGATGATGAGCGGTTGTTATCGGTATCATCATCATCGTTCAATGAGGTTTCAGAGAACTTGTTTCTAACGGCTTCTTCGGCATTGTTGTAGTTATTTTCACCAATGGTGTTCTTGGCTCTTTCGACATAGTCATTGTTATCGTTGTCCTCGAATAATTTGTCTTTAACTTTGTCGAATAAACCCATTGCGGTTGATGCTTCTTTCTTTAGAGTTTTTTCGAAGATATGAAGGAGAAGGAGACTTAATTTTGGGGTATTTATCCTTTTATATCTTTGACAGATGGGATGATGTCATCTGACAACAGCGCAAACTCTGCTCGCAGATTTTGAGGAGGGGATACAGCCCTGTTATGCTTTACAGCCTCCATAACTTCTTATGAAGGCCTACAACTCTGGGAAAAGATAATGTTACTCCTCAGCTAACAATCAGTAATCAGTATCAATAAAGTAAGTGCACACTGGTAAGCACTTGTCTTATTTTCACCTTTGAACCGCTTTTCAACTATAAATAGGAGATCAAAGCTTTGTTTCAAGCTAGTCGTAATTTCATCACGGAATTATGCAAAGTAAACAATCAAGGATCAAATCGAGACTCGTCAACTTCTCGGCAGGGGGCCAATACATCTCTCGAGTCTGTAAAAGCTTCTCTTGCATCAGTGGACTGCGCTCTCGTTTAAATGGAAACCGTAATAAACGAGATATTTTATTGAGAGAAAGATCATGATTCCCATTGCAGGGAGATACGTCATATCGCTTTCCCTCAGGAGACTTCAGCGCAGGACCGGTTGTAATGAACTTTTTCCCATCGATTTCAGGAGCCAATTGGAAGGCCATCGTCACTTGGAGCTAATACCTGCTCTTTTGCTGGTTCCAGATTTGCATCGCATCTCAACTCAGAAGTCCAGAACTTTGTCCGACTCTTCACGTTCATTCAGGAACAACTTCTTACAAAATAAACTTGCATTTGATGCTCCCGATATGGTTTATTTCCGAATTTGGATATTTTGCTTTCTATATATTCCCCATCTTTCAAGGGAAAAGAGTTAATGGATCATTGACACATTTTTTTCCACAAGCACCAAGTCAATAAATTGCCTATGACTGTCATACGGAAAATGCACACTTTGAAGTCGATTCCTAAGAAGTCCCCATTCATCAAAAAACTGGCTCCTGAACCGGAGATATCAAGTATTAAAGAGGCCCTTGAGTTATACCATTCTGACTCCTCTGAAAAGATTCCAAAATTCAACAAACCCCGTCAGTTGAAGTCTGGGTCTTTCCAGTTCACTATTCCTACCAAAAGAAAAGAGTACAAACATCTGCTGACATCCAGTAAGGCACTGGAGACTTTATCTTTGGCTCCGTCTCAAGCAAATGACCCAGAATTTCAGAGAATTGTCTCTGGTGAAGAGTTCATTACCAATGACGATATATTTCCTTATGCACAAGCCTATGCTGGATTCCAGTTCGGCCAATTTGCTGGCCAGCTCGGAGATGGCCGTGTTGTAAACCTGTTTCAAGTCACTAATGATTCTGGAGATAAGTATGATCTGCAAATAAAGGGTGCAGGTAAAACCGCATTTTCAAGATTTGCTGACGGTAAAGCCGTTCTTAGATCCTCAATCAGAGAATTTATCATCTCAGAATCACTGAATGGGATTGGCATTCCCACAACAAGAGCATTGAGTATCTCTGCTTTGCCAGGAACCCTCGCCCAAAGAGAATACGCTGAAACTTGTGCTGTTGTTCTCAGATATGCAAAGAGTTGGATCAGAATTGGTACCTTCGATTATTACAGATATCAACGTGATCGTGCCGGTTTAAGACAAATATCAGACTATGTTATCGAAGAGGTTCTTGACGGTCAACTACCACCATTTGAGCCTGGTGCTTACAAATTTGATCCCCATGAAAAGTTGACAGAAGGCTCTGAAGAGATTCTTCCAGGGAATTTCATCGAGATTAATGATTCAACCAAATATGAGCAAATGTACAGAGAGATTGTCAGAAGAAATGCAAAAACGGTCGCATATTGGCAAGTTTATGGCTTCATGAATGGCGTTTTAAACACAGACAACACTTCAGTTATTGGTTTGTCTTTGGATTTCGGTCCTTTCAGTTTCCTCGATAAATTTGACCCTGACTTCACACCTAACCACGATGATGTTCAACTTCGTTACTCTTTTGCAAATCAGCCAACTGCTATCTGGTGGAATTTGACCAGACTAGGTGAGTCTTTAGCCGAGCTGCTAGGCGCTGGTCCTGAATTAGTTGACAATGAATTCTTTGTTGAAAAAGGTGTTAAAGAAGAATGGAGTGATAGAGTGTTAAAAAGGGCTAGTACTATAATTCATTTGGCCAGTAATGAGTATAAATCCGTTTTCATGGATCATTATAATGAATTGTTTGGCAAGAGACTTGGTTTAAAGACCTTTTTGAAAGAGGACAGCGATCTGTATGTTGAGTTATTACAAGTGCTTTTAAAAACCAACATTGACTACAATACATTCTTCATCAACCTACAAAACGACAAGAGTTTAGATTCGGTTATCCCTTTCTTGTCTGCTGAATTATTACAGAGATTCCAAAGTCCAGAAGACAAAATTGACAAGGAACGCAACGAGGAGCTTCAGACTGCCGTTGAACAGTGGTTAAAGCTTTATAATGAGAGATTATCAAAGCAAAACATTAGCTATGAAGAAAGGTATGAGGTTGCATCAAAGGCAAACCCACTTTTTGTCCCAAGAA
The DNA here is from genome assembly GCA_030582435.1 of Taiozyma onychis. Classification (NCBI taxonomy): domain Eukaryota; kingdom Fungi; phylum Ascomycota; class Saccharomycetes; order Phaffomycetales; family Wickerhamomycetaceae; genus Taiozyma; species Taiozyma onychis. The sequence goes on from JAKTWU010000387.1 coordinate 6,438, forward strand.
ACTGGATTTTAGAAGATGTTATCCAGTACATGAACAATGATCTGGATGAAAACTTGCCTTATTTGGAGAAGCTGCTAAAAATGAGCTCCAATCCTTATGATAAATCAAAGTGGGGTGAAGAACTGAAGGAGTTAGAGCTCAAATGGCTAATTAATGAGGATGAAAAGACTATGAAACAATGTTCGTGCTCAAGTTAGTCTGAGTACTATTTGACTAAACCCCATTAATATATGATTAATTTACTCATCTCGTTGGTACTGACTACATAGTGCTACTGGTATGTACTGTAAATCGTGTACCAAAACTATGTACCATCAAGGTACTATGGACTTACAGTATGAGCTAGTACTTCCGAACTCGGAACAGCCCTAATTGACCGTATCCTTTCTCAAGAGTTGATACCCTGGCCACCACTAGTGTGAGCAAAATCTGGCATGGTGGGGCGCGACACATCGCAGATGCGAGATCTTACCGAAGCCTACAGACTACAATCCACATGCTAATCAAAGAGAAGAGACTAGACAGTATCCTGTACAACTTGTCTGAAGACTACAACTTGGAAGAAGTATGTGCTTGGAAAGTTCCAGGGCCGAAATACTTCAGCTAGGAACACCAGACACCAGCTAGCTATGTAACAGAAAGTCAGCTTAGCAACAACAATAGACCAAAAAGATTTTAGAATCCTCAGAGTCTTCAAGTTATAAACTGAAAGAGAATTGGGAGCTAAAATTGACAATTGGAAAATTGCATCCTTCTTATAGAAAACTCCATCTTTGTGTAATTTGTGCGTTCAGTCCAAAAAAGTGGTACAAACTACATTCCCTGCTCAAATTTTAATTTTGTTGTATATTAGGCCTAGAGTTTTTGTGATGGGTATGTCTGTGCATTCTCTTTGTACCACGAGATCAGGATGAGTCTTGTGCTAGATGATATAAAGTATCCATCACAAAGACCAGGTAAGAGAGATAAGAGATATCACTTTGAGCGAAAGGAGGCTTTCAAAGATTTTATATAATATAGCGGGTACTGGTTGAGATCACTACTCTTTCATTCTACGCCTCCAGGTTTTTTCTTCTTCGGAAGTGTAGTTATCTGATTAAAACATAATATTAAGTCATCCCTCTTGATAATTGATAACGGGGACTAATTTAGAGGTGATGAGGAGTGCCACTATACTAACTATTCTAGTCCAAACTGACCTTTTGATCTTGAGTCGAATTTTGATTTCCAAAGTGATCTTGATCTTTTCATTTAATGGGCAGAGTGAGCTTCAATGCCAATTCAGTTCCTCGAGATCAGGGAAACAATGGTGGGTTTGATGAATACTCCGGTCGTCCTACTGCCTGGAAATCAGTACAGTCAGTACAGAGGGAGTCCTCAATATACCGAGTTTTCTGTTATCTAGCACTTAAATAACCTCTTAAACTTCCAAATCTCGGATTTGGTATGATCTGTGAGTAGCTCATAAATTAGAAGATCACCTTTTACTGTGCCTAATATTAATCCGCTCCCGTCTTTATCGAATTTTAACTTGTTCAAGATGTGTTCAGTTGTAATTTTAGCTATCGGCGTGACGGTATCAATGCTTAGATCTAGCAGCTCAAATACATTTTCATAGATGTAGCCTATTTGTGTTGGGTGATCAGTTCTCCATGAACAATCCATGATGGCTTCGTTTTTGTAAATCTCTAAAAGTGGCTCTTCATCATTTCTGGAATCCCATAGGTATACTTTCCAGTCAAAGGCAGATGAGAGGAATAGGTGAGGAAACTTGAGTGATGGTGAAATGGATGTAATAGGACCGCTATGTGCTTGATATATCGTATCAATGATCTTCTCTGGGCTCGCATTAACCATGTTATCGAATCTTTTGACCTTGTAGATGTTACCGTCTTCAGCACCAACAATCAAGAACCCTAATTCGTTCGATAATGTGGAGGTTACCAAAGGAGTTAGCTCATCATACCGTAGGGTTAAGCTCTTTGGGATCCTGAGTTCAATTGGTTCGCTCATAGGTTTCGAGAGGATTCTAGGGTCCCATGTTACGATTCTTCCATCAGTAGAGCTAGTGATGATAGCACCATTGTTTTCACTTAGTTGATTGAGACACCATACTGGGTATGCGTGTGTTTCTAAGCTGACAGTGGACTGAAGAATCGGAAACTTGGTATAGTTCTCGAAATCCCATATATGAACTTTACCATTGAACCCAGTACCTACTAATTGGGTTGGCTGGAACCTTGAGAATTGGATATTGAGGATCTTTGTTGTTGTCTTGTACTGTTTTTCATATTGGTTGAATTTGGTGTTGTAAATGTAAATGTTGTTGCCTGTAGACATGGCGATTATTTCTGGAACGAATGGAGATGTGTCAATGGAGTAGATTCCATGATCAAATTTTAAAGATTGGAGTTGAACATGTGTCTGCCTTTCTTCAATGGCTTGTTTCTTCAAGTTTGTATATCGCTGTAAAATGTCCTTGTCCTCGTCGATAACTCTATCAATGACTTTTAAGGAATTATGCAGGAAGGATGAGAGAAGATCTTGATCCACTTCGGCAATATCAGCGATTGGGGCCTGGACATCGGGTATCTCTTGCGTTTCTGACACTGTCTCTCTCCCGAGATCTTGAGCTATCTCCCTAAGCTCCTCTGCTAGGGCCAATGCATCATAGTCGACTGTCTGTGTGCTCTTGTTGTAAGTCAGCACCTTCTTTGATTTCACCAGCTCCACACTCGTCTGGACAGCTTTGCTTTCGTGGAGTGGCTTTGCAGAAGCACCAGTAACTGAAGAAGAAGAAGCAGCAGCAGCAGCTTTGCCATTACTAACGACGTTGCCGTCACCAACAAGGGAATTGACCAAGTCATCGACCTGGCTCTTCTTCGCAATGACGCCATCATTGCTCAGGGTGGAGGGCAGAGACTTTCCTGCAGTGCGGTCTTTTTCCTCCCGCAGTCTTCTGAGCTCCTGCAGCCGCAGCTTCTTGGCCTCGATCTCGTCTCTTCTCGACATTTGTGCAGTAAAAGTAGTCTGTGAACCGTTTGGCGATGTTTTTGTTTTGTTGATGCCTTCTCTTTTTTGAACATTGAAAAATTCAGACGCGTTTGAAGAGGACTTGAACCAACCTTTTGGAAAGTGGTATCAAAGAGGTTCCTCAGTTACGGTTGCCCGGAGAAGGAGTATAACTGGAGTACAGGGAGTTAACTTTTATTACAACAACTTAAAACACAGGGGATAGACGAGATGAACGTGGATTTTGACGATATTCTGCAGGAGTTCGAGAGAGATGCCAGGCCAGATGAGCTAAACCTGTTGGAATACAAGAGGAAACACCTCTCAGAACTGACACAGGTATGGATCAGCGAAAGAATGTCACCAGAGCTGCTGGACTACAAAGAGTCCTTGGTGGAGAAGCTGCTAATGAGAATAAGGAAACAGATCGAGTTCATCGAAGTCAACTCCATAGAACTACAAACACAAGAAAAGGATATCAAGCTGCAACTGATGGTTGTTGAGAGTGAGTTGGACCGGGTGAACTTCCTGCTGAGATCCTATTTGAGAGCAAGGCTATCCAAGATTGACAGGTACACAGTGTTCATCAGAAACGACGAAGAAGTGCTAAGAAGACTTTCGCCAAAGGAGACCGAGTACATGGAAGCCCACTTCGCTGCTCTGGTCCAGCTGTACAACTCCGCCTTTCTTTCTCAGCTTCCTGAACAACTGCAGGCCCTGGACGACACAGGTGGTGGGGTCTCGATGGTGGAGGAGTTTGAAATGGACAGGCCCGTCTTTGTCAAAGTAGTGGAGGACATCCTACAGCCTATCGTTGTTGCTGACGAGGAAATTGAGCTTTTGGCCGGCTCGATCTACTTGCTGAGATACTCAGCAGTTGCACAGTTTGTGAGAACAGGCGAAGTTCTTCTGATATAGGCCAATTTAGTCAGTTTGCATTCTTCTTAGAGACATTGTAGTACTATAGGTACTCTACTATACAATAGAGTGGCCCTACCGAATATTCAGTTAAACAGATAATGAACTGCTGTAAACTGTGTGGGAAACACCACAAAACCACCACAAAACCACAAAACCGCAATGTCGTCCTACGAAAAAAGGTTCAGGAACCTCGGCGCCAGCAGCCAGAGCGACCAGCAGACGCCACCGCCACAGCAACCCAGCTCATCCTTCGGCTCCAGGCCCTCAAACTCCCTGGCGAGGTTGGCCTTCAACATCTACGGTAACAGTAACTCCTCATCCAACTCTCCACTAGCTGCCGGTGGCTCCTCGGTTTCATCATCTAGAAAGGCCCCTCCCAAATCACCCTCCCAGTCAAGGTCAAGGACACCCACCTTCACGTCAAACGATCAAGATCTTAACAGAACTCGCTACAAATCTAGCTTTGAATTGACAAGTTTCGACATCTTACACACAGAATCTAGAGACAGAGCTGTGATAGCTGGTAAGAACACATTACAAACCTTCAACCTTAACCAGAATGCTGTTGTTGATGAACTACTATCCTCGAGTTATGCCTCAAAAAACAAGAAACAGTTAGGTTCTATATTAGATGTAGCAACAGGCTATGGTAGCTACAGCAAATATGCAGCAGCAGCTACAACCACCGGGTCGATCTTAGTCTTCAATACTGAAACATCTAACAATAGAAACAAAGTGGTCTACAAGTTAAGTGATCATTCAAGAGCTGCTAATACGATAGAGTTTTCTCAACTAGATCAACATTTACTGTTATCAGGCTCTCAAGATGGTGCTATGAAATTATGGGATTTGAGGTACAACTTGAACAAGCCCATTCTAACCATGCATGGGAATTCAGATGCTGTTAGATCTTTGAAATTCTCCCCTTTCCATAACAAAAAATTTGCAGCTATCTTTGATTCTGGTGTGATACAAAAGTGGGACATGAGGCAAGCCACCCAGTTTGAAAAGAAGCTCAATGCTCATACAGGGCCCGGTTTGAGTCTTGATTGGCATCCTGAATTGGATTATATTGTTAGTGGTGGTAGAGATAAGCAATTACAGATATGGAGTATGAATTCAAATGATATTAGACAGATTCCAGAGCACGTCATTTACACCGCTTCCCCGATCAGCAAAGTTTGCTTCAAGCCAATGGTCAGTTCAATCACAAATATTACCAATGCTGAAGTTGCTACAAGCTTCCTGAGCAATGATTTATCTGTTCAAATTTATTCTTTGAAGAGAAAATACATCCCATTATATACAATTGAAAATCACTCTTCCAGGGTCACAGACTTGAGTTTTCAGAATGAGAGAACGTTACTGACTTCCTCTAAAGACACATATTTTATCAAGGATGATTTATCAAATCATGCTTCTATCATTGATGACTTATCAAGATCGTCAATCACATGGTCTGTTCAAAACCAGTTGCTATACGTTAACCAAAGTCGTGAAAATCAACTAATCCTTGAGGATTTCAACCATATTACTCCATCAACTCCCCAAAATAGTAACATTTCAACGTCTCCTAATTCAAACACTAATTTGATGATGACACCAAGCATTTCGATGACCTCCAATCCACCATTAATGACCTCTACTCTGTCAATGTCTTCAACTTTTGGTGAACCAAGTGTGAGTCCAAGGCCCGGAATGTCAAGAGCTTCCACTGGATTCTCCAAACCTTCCTTGAGCAAGCATGGGAGTGGTAATATCCGTCATTTACAAAAACATTATCAAGCTCAACGAAATGCTCAACCCGTGATTAACCCTTATGCTGTGCCAATTGACCTACCTTTCAATAAGTCAACAGAGGTCCTGGAATACTTGATTGATAACTACACGTTAACAAATGAGACGGATTCGTTTATTGAAGTCTGTGAGTCCAATTTCGAAATCGCATATAATGTCGCCAGCTACAGAGATGCTCAAACTTGGAAGGTTATCAAAGAAGGTCTTTCATGGGAATCAAACTTAGATACAACTTTGAAGTACAACGATGACGATACGGTTGAACAGGTGTATGAAGAAAGTTTACAGTCTCACCATGATGATGCCAAGGACTTATCGAGTGATGATAACTACAACAATTACAGCACCTCTAACTCAACCAATTACGGAAAGTCTCCATCATTGAGTGATTTGAGCGACTTCAACTCGATCCCATCTTCCACTTCACACAGACCTCATTCATTCAGTTCATCATATAAAATCTCAAATTTGAAACAATCAATTTTGAGAGACAATAAGAGTGATAATGCCTTAGATACTCCTGTTATCGAGGAAGAAGATGGACAGGAAATGACAATTACCAAAGACGATATTCTCAAGTGGGATGTCAACGCAGAGAAACATAAGTTTTCTCAATCACCGCAGAAACCCTCAATTGAGGCTTTACCAATTTTGAATAACAATATCATGAGGTCCTCACCTATCGGGCTATCATCTTCACTAGGTGGAAGATCAGCCTCTCCAGTTTATTCAATCACTTCCACTATGTCTAACACATCCCAAAGTTTATTCAAGCCTCTAATTCATAGAAGTGCCATTCCAACTCAAAATCAAGCTTTGAGACCTCAAAGATCTGGAATGTCAGAGCTAACAAGGCAAATGACAAACCAAAAGATCTCTGATGACAACAAGTTTGAAGATTCCAAGCTTCCTCCATTCTCACCTAGAATGTTGATTGAAAAAGCTGTTGATTTCAGTATTGGTCAAGGTGATTTAGTGACTTGTTGTACCATGTTATTGATTTTTAACAATCATTACAAGATCAAACATAACAATGCATTTAAAGAGATTGTTCATTCTTACCTTGTCTATTTACAAAGATTGAAATTCTTCGTTCACTTCACCAAGATTTCACAGTTCATTAATGAACATTACTCAGGACTAGGAATTGACCTGACAACTATCTCCAAGACGTCATCAACGATTAGACACTTCTGCTCAAATTGTGGTAAATCGATCGTCAATGAAGATACAAAGGCCAGTTTCTTAGCAAAAGGTAATGATGAGCAGGTTTTGGTGGGCACTTGGTTCTGTGAATTATGTCAAGATAGAAACAAGTGTATTTACTGCAACGAGATACTGAAGGGGTTGAGTTTAGTAAGACTAAAATGTGGTCATAATGGGCATTTCGGTTGTTTGAAAAATTGGTATTTGGAAATGGGGATGAGCATTTGCCCTAGTGGGTGTGCATAATGACTTAATGATTAAAACAAGATGATAGACGATTTCCTTTTCTGTAGAGATTTCCTGTGGAAAGATACCTTGTGTTTACTTCTAGAGTTCTTTCGGCTCAACTAGTTTACAGAAATCAGCCACTGTATCCCAATAGCCATTGGCGATAACAGTATCATTATGCTTGCGGCCTTCAAAAATCACGTGTCTTTTATCTTGTGCTCCACATAACTCAAACAGCTCCTTGCAATGGCCAGGTGGAACTATCTCATCCTCACTACCATTTAAGAATAAGAACTTGGCTTGGTTGGTATCAACCTTCTGAATGTCTGTTTCGGAGTTCCACACCTGGTGGCACAAAAAGGTGAACTTTGCAAGGAAAGGGAAGATGTGAGGAATAGCTTTCCTAATGCTCAAGAAAGTATTCTCTAGTATCACACCTTTAACAATGTCGTAGTTCTTGGAGGCGATGTAAATACCAACAGCACCTCCCAAAGATCTCCCATAAAGTATCACAGAAGTTTTACCAAGAACTTCATGAGAGCAGATGTATCTCATGATAGTGTCAGCATCCACCTTCAGACCTTTCTCATCTGGAACACCAGTAGAAAGACCATAACCTCTATAAGAATAGATCAATACATTGTAATGTAGTTGTTTATAGAAAACTTCCACAATAGGCAACGAGTGGCCAATGTTACCAGCATTTGGGCAAAGCACCACCACCGTTTTCGGACTATTCTGGTCGAGCACATATGTGTGAAGTTTGATGCCATCAGGGGTGTCCAAAAAGAGCTCCTCAAAGGGCATCCCAAAGGCAGAGGGCTTGTCAACGTGAGAGCGAGCATCGTTCATGGTGGCAGGGTAAATCATTGCGCCCTGGAACTTGTATAGCAGCATAGCAGAAGTGGTGACCAGTGCACCAGTACCAAAAGCCAGCATCTTCAGATAGTCCATTACTCTGACCGAAAACAAGGGCTGAGGTGAGAAGACTAGTTTTTTGTGGTTTGTGGTTTTCTTTGGTTCGGGTTCGGGATACTTTTGCTCTGCCTAAAGCCGGCTAACACCGAGATCAAAAGGTTACCCGCCAGTCACGTAAGCCAGCACCTGAAGAAAAACACATCGCGTACTGAAGTGATGGCCTTGATTAGAGATGGCCGAAGCAGAACGACATACCACGCGGCCAATGGAGGCGACCCAGGCGACACAGCCCACACAGGCGACCCAGGCAGCGCTTGAGCACCTCACACAGGAGTCTCTGGACGAATCAACAGTGTGTAGACTCATATGCACCACTGGTCAATTGGACAATGTGGATCTAAAGATCAAGCCAAATAATGTCAAAGAGTGGAGTTTTGGGAGAAATGACAAATGCGACATCTGCTATACGAGAACAACCAGAATCAGTAACAAACACTTCAGGATATGGAGCGGTGATGCCAATGTTTTGATCCAAGACTGCTCAACTAATGGTACTTATCTCAATAACCAGAGGATTGTTAAAGGTCAGAACTATATCTTGAGCCAAGGTGATGAGATTGCGGTTGGTATCGGTGTCCCTAAAGACGTTGTAAGATTCATTACCTTCTTTCCGAAACCTGTACAGGCCAACAGAAATGACCTTCAAGAGGGGATCCATATGGAATTCAGTATCAAGGATGAAGTTGTTGGCCAAGGTGCATTTGCCATTGTTAAAAAGGCAGTTGAGAGATCAACTGGTAAGACTTATGCTGTGAAAATCATTTCTAAAAGGAAAATTATGGGTAATACGGACGGTGTCACTAGAGAATTGGAAATCTTGAGAAGGCTGGATCACCCAGGTATCGTTAAACTTCGTGGCTTTTATGAAGATGATGACAGTTACTATTTGGTCATGGAGTTCGTACCGGGTGGTGATCTGATGGACTTTGTTGCTGCACACGGAGCTGTTGGTGAAGATGCTGCCAAAGAAATTACTAAACAAATCCTACAAGCTATCAAATATGTCCATTCTTTAGATATTTCCCATAGAGATCTGAAACCTGATAACATCCTGATTGCTCAAGATGACCCTGTACTCGTCAAGATTACAGACTTTGGCCTAGCTAAAATCTCAGATACCAATACTTTCATGAAAACTTTCTGTGGTACTCTGGCTTATGTTGCGCCAGAGGTCATTGATGGAAGATTTGCAAAGAAAGTTCAAAGTGAAAAGTACTCATCATTAGTTGACATGTGGTCACTTGGGTGTTTGGTCTATGTCATCCTCACGGCTCATCTACCATTCAGCGGTAGTACTCAAGACCAGTTGTACAAACAGATCAAACATGGATCTTATCACGAACAGCCGTTGAAGGACACTGGAATTACACCAGAAGCTAGAGACTTTCTAGATGCTTTATTACAGGTTGACCCAAGACAGAGATTGACAGCGACCAGTGCGTTATCACATCCATGGATTAAAACAATCCAATCTGATTCACAAGTATCATTATCCCAATCCCAATCTCAGCAACAAAGACTGGAAACTGAACAACACATCTTACATATGACCGACATAAATGAAATAGAAGAAGACGAAACCAAGCTCAATGACGAAGCCATTTTCAAAGTCCCAGCTCCTCCAAACATCAAAAAGGCCCAACCTCCAAAAGATGATCAACCTTCACAAGCATCACAACAAAAGACGCATCAAGTTCCATCAATAACCGCTGATGAATCATTCGATAAGACATCACTGATAGAAGAAAATGGCTCTGTTTCTGTTGCTAATTCAGAAGCACCAACCTCTGAACCACAAACACCTGTCAAGGACAAACATTTCCCACCAGGTACGTCATTTGCATTGAAACCGTTGAAAACCAACGTTGTGTCGGCACCAATCTTTATTCTTCAGGGTGTTTCCCCATATTTTATTGGACGTAACATCACTTGCCACAAACGCATTGCAGAAGATAGATTATCAAAGCTGCACTGTGCATTTACCAAGAAACGTCACCCTGTTGGTCAGAGTATATATGAATCGCCAGCTCAAGGTCTAGAAGATATTTGGTTGATAGATTTCAGTACCAATGGTTGTTACATCAATGGAAAAAAGATCGGCAAAGGTAAAAAAGTGTTGGTCTATGATAGAGACGAAATAATGTTATTCAATGACACCACCAGAAAAGAATCTTTAACGTTCAAAGTGTATGTCAATGACGGTACAGGCCTTTTCAACAATGGTGATAATCCGTATTCTAAGGAGAAACCCCGTGATATTTTCCCACAGGATACTTATGATAAGAGCCTAGTTCCAAAACCGCAGCCTGCTGAGAGAAACTGGAATCAAGCTTTGGCTGATTATGAAAAGAAGAGAGGTGCTCAAGTACTCCTGGATGACAGACCGGTTAAGAGAGCAGCGTTGGATAAAGGTGATGTTAATTCCTCGTTTCAGACTGTTTTGAGATAGATTGGTTAGAAAAACTTGCATGTAATAAATTAATGAAGTCGTAATGTGAATAAAGTGCCTTCGTGGTGTAGTTTATTCGACTTCCCTTACCCATATAAATGATATAAGACCTGTCTGGATCTTGAATAGCAATAGTTGAGGAAGGTACGTAGGTGAGGGTTATTAGTACGAGAACAGACAAGAAACAAACTTAGGATTTAGGGGACTAGACCAGTGTGGCTATTCCATGTGAGAGTCAGTTATTACACTGTCAGTCACGGGTGCACGCACTCATCGTACTTAGTATTCTTTCTCCCAATTCATACAATAAAGACAATACAGCGTGTCCATATATCCTTCTAGACAGGACATGTCCGATGTGTCAGGATAAGTTCAGACTTTTTTAAAGAAAGTGAGAAAAGAGACAAGAAAGAAAGAAAACACCGAATCGGTGACCCCGGGATTTCAAATTTGTCGAAGCTGCCGAGTTTTTTTGGAGAGACTTGTCCTAGTCTCATTGTACCTTTTGGAAGACTCACACTCTTTAAACTTGCAGTTGGAAATCAAAAGAAATTATGCACCCCTCCACTCTCCATAGTTTAGGGTGTCAACGTTTACAAAATGTAATGTTATGTTAGATAGTGATCAGAAATCCTCGGTTAAAAGACTCATGATTCATATAAAGAGGTCCTTCTTATCACTGGGCCACGCGAGCCTGATTTAGGAGCTGTGATGAGAATTGCTGTGGGGACCCCAGTGAGGTTAAGCCGGAGCCTGGTGGGTTCTTTATACGGATGGGGTCCTGTACAAGGCGAGGCTAACGGGCAGCACCAGTTCCCAGATAGAGAAAGCTCCCTGGCACCTGTAAAATTTTCTGACTCCCTCCCACGTTCAACAGAATGGCTTCGTTAAAATCAGCAGCATTCATACGCGCTTTCTTTGGATGTACCTCGATAAGACACCAAAGAGA
>JAKTWU010000388.1:0-17849 GCA_030582435.1 Taiozyma onychis
GCCTACCAATCTGGTAACATTACGCGGTTATGGAATTGGCCGCTAGAGCTCTTGAGAGACAAATGTCATCAAATCTATGAAATTGCCCTTTCCAACTTGTGGGTTTTCATGGTACTTCTGCTCTGCTTACAACTTTGCGATCACGCACAGTAAAGTGATAAATAAGGCTACAACCTCTCAGTTCTTGACGCCAACATTTGGGTTGTCCCTTTGTCTCTGATCTTTCTGGATTCTACCTACAAACACTGATTTTACAAAAGAACTGGATCTCTTTCAATATACAAATGTTCATAACAACTCAACGTCTGGTAAAAAGAAGAATGCCATGGCAATTATGGCATAGGTACCCAAAAGCATAACACCCTCTAACCAGTTACTCTCCCCGTCAAGGATCAAATAGTTGGTGATTAACATACTGATGAACAATACAGCTGTTTCGAAAGTAGAGAAATACAAGGTCATTGGCACATCAATAACCCAACCGACAAGCACCATGAATGGAGTCACGAATAATGCGATTTGTAACGAAGAGCCAATGGCAACGCCGATGGCTAGATCCATCTTATCCTTCATGGCCACAACAATGGCAGTGACGTGTTCAGCAGCATTACCAACGATTGGAATCACAATTAAACCAATGAATGTCTTTGACAATCCACTACTAGCAACAATATCATCAATGGAACCCACCAATAAGTCAGCACAGATGGATACAATGATAGTAACGAATAATAGCAACCCAATAGAGACTTTTGAGGATAATTGAGTCTCATGTGGTTCCTCCTGAGTAGCTTGTTCTAATTCATTCTCTGTGCCTTCAAATAAAGTCTTGTGTGTCTTCAATTGAAAGACCAAATACAACACATAGATCATCAATAACACAATCGAAGCACCTCTAGATAATTCCAAAATCTTACCAGTAGATTCTGGTGAATCTTTGATATCCTTAGGTAAAGTGGCATGGAAGGCTGCTGGAATTAACAGACCAGAAGTGGCTAAAGCCATCAAGGAACTCATGGTTTGAGCAACGGTTTGGTTGAACTGTTGTTGAACACGATTAAATCCACCAGCGACGAAGCAACAACCTAGCACCAATAGCAAATTAGACAGAATACTACCTAGCATTGAGGCCTGAACGATTCTGACCTGGTTTTCCTTCAATGCAATGATAGAAACGATCAACTCGACAGCATTACCAAAAGTGGCATTCAACAAACCACCGATAGTTTCACCGACTTGCGAAGCCAACTCCTCAGTGGCAAAGGCTAATAAAGAAGCCAATGGGATGATGGCGAAAAAGTTCAGCCAGAATGTGGCGGTTGAACCCCAGCCTAAATGGCCCGATAGGATACCTAAGGGAACAAAAACCAGGAGATAATTAGCAGGGGAAGATTTCCAAACAGCATGAGTGATATGGGTGGCTTTAGAGAGGGTGTTGCCACGATGGGTGTGGCCCAATAGAGGTAAGTTATCGTTTGCCATTGTTTTCTTTTTGTACACCTTGATGTCCTTGCTCAGAAGGTTGTGAGCTTTCTTTACAACTTAAGATGAGCTTTCAGGAAATGATAAGAATGTCCTTAGGTGTTGTCTAATTCAATTGGTCATCAACAGTAAACGGGTGGTAAAGAAGAGTGCAAAAGAAGTTTGGAGGCGGAATGATTCTTTCGAAGAGATCAATTTCAAGAAAAAAGTTTTGAGTATTTTGGCACTTTTTTCTCTGTTTTACAGTTTTTATTCCAACGAACCCTTTTGGGCGGCTTCGCCTTGACCGTTTGTGGAAATTGCATTTCCTGATTAGGAATTTTCGGCGTTTGTTTGTTCATGATGATGTATGGAATAAACTGGAATAAACAAACATCTTTAGTAAACTGTATTGTGTTAAACTTAATCTATACTCCCCTGAATGTCTATAAAATTAATGAAAGACCGAATAAAAGAACTGAAAGGGCGACGTAGATCCAATATGCAGAGATGACTTCAGTGATTAGTCTCTTGTCATCGTGGAAATGAATCGTAACTTTGTAAATAAGATACTGAACCCCCATTGTAATGATGAATAAAGGTGTGACCACTTCAACAACGAAGAGTCCAATGTGGTTGTAATAATAGAACTCAAGTTTGGAGAAACGGTCTTTTATACCTGGAACGTAAATGAATGTAATTGATAAGATTAATGATATGCCAATCTCATATAGAAATGAAGATGTGATCCAAATAGTATGATCTAGTAACCATTGAATCCTTGCTGGGATTCTCGATGTCGGTTTTAGCGAGACAACACTGGATACGATAGAGCCATAACTTCTAGATGGACGGATCCCTTGATTAGTCCCAGCTAATAAGTTTGAGGTTTCAGCTAACGTGACGTCAAAGTCCTTGATGATGGGTTCTTCATGTATCTCTTCTGGTGGTGTATCTGAAGTACTCTTGGATGTCTTGTAATCATGATACTTGTAGTTTTGATTGTATAAGATCTTTCGTAAATTTGATGAATTTCTGCGAATTTGGATACAATTCTCTAAAGTTGATCTTTGACGAACAGTTTCATTCATATGATTGATCTCATTCTCAACCTCATTAAACAACTGTCTTTTGTTCTCGTCATCCGTCAGAAATTCCAGTTGGTCGTGTAAATAGAACAATAATGACCCTAGTTGATAAAACACACCAAAGACATATGCCTCTCTCTTCACAAGGTTCCAGTTTGAATAAGTCTTGGAGATGGAAGTCTGTTGCGGGAGTGCCAGCAATAATATACTCAAGAACTGAATCCAAATTTTGAATACTATCGTGAATTTGGTCAAATTTTTTCTGTATGAATAGTTCAAGATCAAAGAAGCAATGAATGACAGGATAAAAGTTCTGAAATAATCAGTGGTTGTGGGCACGTAGATCTTATCGGAATCTTCGATCACAGGTATCAGTAGCGACGATAGCAGAGCGACTGTGGTCAATAACAAGGAGATCAGTACCAGTATGCTGAAATCGACTTTCTGATCCTTAGACAATGAAAGCAAAAAATGTGTCATGTTACATGGAGGTTTATTTGGGACTCAGCGAAGTGATATTCTGATATTTTCCAGGGATGGAGTGAAGAAGTTTCCAAAAGGGAGTGTCTACTCCTGGAGCAAATGAGCCTTAAACAACTCGCTGACACAATTTCTAAAATAAACGATGAAAAGTTCTTAAAAGCTTGACACTTTCCATATGTTCAGATCTAGACCCAAAACGAGAAGAAAATCACGTATATTAGCTAAAGTCACGTGACTCAGACTGGGAGATCTGGTCTGGGAAACAACTATGTCAAAAGCTTTTAAACAAGCGCCAGTGGTTTAGCGGTAAAATTCAAAGTTGCCATCTTTGAGCCCCCGGTTCGACTCCGGGCTGGCGCATTTAACATTTTTTTTTTTGCTTTTTTTTGATTTCATGACTATATCTTTGTTATTTCGTTACTGTTCGAAGGTATTTTGGTGTGTTCACCATGCAATTTGGTTTCAAATTCACGGTTTTTGCTCCCTGAATTCGATACCAAAGACGCGTATTTTTTTTCATGTCGACGCGTTTAACTAATTTCCGAAAAGGGAAAGAAAGTGATAAATTGAATGCGTTTAAGCATGAAAAAAAGTTCGATTGTTTTCTTTCTTCGCCATAAACGACAGTCCCATAGAAAGGCACACACATACACACACACGCACAAAAGATGTCCTCGAGAAAGAGAGCTGCTGAAGACGATGGTCGCTTGTCTCAATATTCCAACTCCAGTCTGGGAAACATGTCTGATGCCTCGACTCCAAACTTGCCTCCCTCTTCACCTGCTGTACCATTTGCCGATATGGAGGAGGAAGATATCGAAGACCTGGAGGATGAAGGTGATGCTGAGGATCTTATGGATGACATGGAAGCTGATTACAGAGAGAAAGATAATGAGGATTACTACGACCTCGGCGATGGTCACATTGATGATGTGACAAGAAATGATATGTCTTTGGGTGATTATAACGAAGTTACAAGAAAGTTAGACGAGAGAGACGAAGTGTTGAGACGCGGTGCCTACTTGGAAGACCATGAGGAAGACGGTGAACTACCTACCAGGGCTAGAAGAAGACGTGCCGTGTATGAAGAAGATCAAGACATGGATGATTTCGATTTGGACCCATTGAACGAGGAATTAACATTGGAATCATTAGCTGACGTTAAAGCCCAAAGTTTGACCGAATGGGTCACGCAACCAAACGTGTCAAGAACTATTGCTAGAGAGCTTAAGGCCTTCTTACTAGAATATACCGATGACCAAGGACGTTCTGTTTATGGTGAAAGAATAAGAACGTTAGGTGAAGTGAACAGTGAAAGTTTAGAAGTCAGCTATCAACATTTACAATCCTCAAAGGCTCTATTGGCAATGTTCTTAACCATGAGCCCCGAAGAAATCCTAAAGATCTTTGACAGTGTTGCTATGGAGGCCACTGAATTGCATTATCCAAACTATTCCCAAATTCATTCAGAAATCCATGTTAGAATCTCAGATTTCCCAAAAGTTTCCACATTAAGAGAATTGAGAGAAGGTGATTTGAATTCATTAGTGAGAGTCTCCGGTGTCGTCACTAGAAGAACTGGTGTCTTCCCACAATTGAAGTATGTCAAGTTTGATTGTCAAAAATGTGGTCAAATCTTGGGTCCATTCTTTCAAGAGGCTAATCAAGAAGTCAGAGTTTCATTCTGCTCCAATTGTAAGAGTAGAGGTCCATTCAAGATGAACTCGGAGAAGACCTTATACAGAAACTACCAAAGATTGACATTGCAAGAGGCCCCAGGTACCGTGCCAGCTGGTAGATTACCACGTCATAGAGAAGTCATCTTGTTATGGGACTTGGTTGACATTGCTAAACCAGGTGAGGAGATCGAGGTCACCGGTGTCTTCAAGGAGACCTATGACGGTAACTTGAATGCTAAGAATGGGTTCCCAGTGTTCCAAACTGTAATCGAGGCTAATGCCGTGAGAAGAAGAGAAGGTGCCCTAAAGAACGGTGGTGATCAATTCGCTGATCAAGGTTTAGATATCTTTAGTTGGTCCGAGGAAGATGAAAGAGAATTTAGAAAGTTGTCAAGATCTCCAAACATCATTGAAAAGATTATTAGTTCCATGGCACCTTCTATCTACGGTCACAAAGATATTAAGACCGCTGTTGCCTGTTCTTTATTCGGTGGCGTCCCAAAGAACATTAACGGGAAGCACTCCATCAGAGGCGATATCAATGTCCTATTACTTGGTGATCCAGGTACTGCCAAATCCCAAATCTTAAAATATGTTGAAAAGACTGCCCATAGAGCCGTGTTCGCCACTGGTCAAGGTGCATCTGCTGTTGGTTTAACCGCCTCTGTTAGAAAAGATGTTGTTACTAAAGAATGGACTTTGGAAGGTGGGGCCCTTGTGCTTGCGGATAAAGGTGTTTGTCTAATCGATGAATTCGACAAGATGAACGACCAGGATAGAACCTCCATCCATGAAGCTATGGAACAACAGAGTATTTCTATTTCAAAAGCCGGTATTGTCACAACTCTACAGGCTAGATGTGCCATTGTGGCAGCTGCTAACCCTAACGGTGGTAAGTATAATTCCACTTTGACATTACCACAGAATGTTGACTTGACTGAACCTATCCTGTCTCGTTTCGATATCCTATGTGTCGTGAGAGATACGGTGAATCCTGAAGCCGATGAAAGACTGGCGTCCTTCGTCATTGATTCCCATATGAGATCAAGCAAGACCATTGATGATGAAGAAGGTGAGGAGGAAGAAGAGGCTGACGATGATGATCAAGATGTGGATATGGAGGAGGATACTCCAACCAGATCTAAGCTATCGAAGAGAGAAAAGATCAACAGATTAAACAAGGAAAAAGAAAGTGAAATATCACCACTAAGCCAAGAGTTCTTGATGAAATACATCCATTATGCCAGAACGAAAGTCTTCCCAAAATTACAACAGGTTGAACAAGACAAGATCGCTAGAGTTTACGCTGATCTTCGTCATCAATCCAAGAGTACTGGTTCGTTCCCTATCACTGTTCGTCATTTCGAATCCATCCTCAGAACCGCTGAGGCTTTCGCTAAGATGAGACTAGCCGAATACGTTTCCACTAATGACTTGGACAGAGCCATTGAAGTCGCCATTAGATCCTTTATCGGTGCTCAAAAGACCAATGTCCGTGGTCAACTGGAGAGAAGTTTCGCTAAGTACACTCAAAAGAGAAAGGGTAAATGATTTTGGATTCGTTTTTTTGATTTTATTGTTATTGTACTTCTACTGTTTGTTGGTTTTCTTGAGGTATGATTAATTTAATGGTTATGACGTTATTTTACTGGTCAATACGTAGTGTTTGTTGAATATATATGCAGTTCATTCATTCAATTTAGATTATAGATCTCTCTACTCACCGCCAATTTCTTCATTCTCCTTAACTTTTGATATTCCAATCAGATATGTGGTTCCAAGACCTTTGTGTACGATTTGGCATGTTCAACTTCACCATGGTTATTAGGAGTAATCAATACCTTAATCTCTGTATCCTTATTATTTTGCAAATGATGGAACCCACCTTTTATACCATGTCTTAGATCCACTACTGTTGTGATCAACCCTCTTGTAGTTTCAATGTCGATATCACCTCTGGCGAATGCTTCAAGGACACCTTCAAAATCCTCTCTGGTATAGCACATGGAACCCATTAGTGTCTTTTCATGTTGCGTCACTTTCATTGGCCAGAAGCTGATTGGTTTGTCACCCCAGATGGCAACATTGACAATGGTACCGTTCGATGATGCACATTCTATAGCAGTGTGCATTGTGACTTCAAGACCTGAACAGTCAAAAGTGTAATCATAACCATGACCGTGTGGGGATAGTGCTAATAAATCTTTCGTGTTGTCCTCTGAGGCTGATGGATCAAAGACAATGGCACCCAGTGCCGCAGCATTATCTCTTCTAACCTTTGAAGGTTCTGAACAGACAACATGGGCAGCTCTAAACCCAAAACATGACAAGATGGCAGCCAAGCCTATAGCACCACCACCAAGGACCAAAGCAGTAGAACCATGTTGGAAGCCTGAGATTCTGACAGCATGGTAGGAGACAGCCAAAGGTTGCGTTAGGGCAGCGACCTCTAGTGGGATCTGCTTTGGAACAACAATAGCATGTCTTTCAGCAGTGATGAATTTCTCAGCTAACCCGCCATGTTGGGCACCTAACCCACATAAACTCAAGTGTTCACAAATGTTGGTTAACCCTTTACGGCATTCATTACACTTTGGAAGTTGCAAAACCTTTGAGTTTGGGAATCTTGAACGGTCATCACAATGAACAGATGGATCAACAACTACATGGTCACCAACCTTGACGTCTTTGACACCAGAACCAATTTCGAGAACAACACCGGCAATCTCGTGGCCCATGCACAGTGGGGCCTTGTTCCCGGTCAGCTTGTTAGAGTGGCCATCGCGTGGGAAGAAGTTTGGTGGGTTTTTGTATTCCTTCAAGTCAGTCCCACAGATACCACAATAGTAAATGTCGATAAGCACCTCATCTTCGTGGACAATCTCTGGGTCGGCAACGTCCTCCTGATAACGAACATCTTTGGGGCCATGATAAACTAAACCTCTCATTGTGTCTGGATGTATAATAGTAGTTTGTAGTTTGTAGCTTTTAGCTCGTAGCTTATTGCTTGTTTATTGCTTGTTGTATAGAGTATGAGGTCTGTAGTTTACAGCTTGTAGATTGCAACTTTTATTCTTTTTGTACTCGAAGTGCGTCAAGATGCGAATAACTAAATTTGCTGCGCAATTTCATTAATTCCATTTGGGGTCGGAGGGTTAATCTAAACAGATTTGAGGGAACTGTAAAAACTGCAGCTCCGGGGCACGATGAGTGGCTGAGCTCTAACACTGAACAATAACAAAATAACAACTTCTTGCCGAAAAGCCATGAATTAGAACAGCCAATAGCCTCAAGGTGTAGTCTCAGATAGTGCAATAGCACTTCCGCTGAGCCACCGCCTGTGAGTTGTCTGTTTATCTGGGAAAGAAGTCTGTCAAATGCCCTTCCGGGAAGCCTGATACGGAAAAATTCTTTCTGCCGAGACTAGGCAGACCTAAGTGGAATCAATTAGGCAGCCAGGCGGAAAATCCTGAGTGTCTCGGAGGGAGAGGACATACTTGGTAGGAACCATGAGTCACAGGGACCGCACACAATCACACAGAATCGTGACATCAGAAATTGACATCATAAATTCTACAGTGCTGCCTCGACTTGTGAGATAAGCTTAATATAAAGTTAGGTGGATTACTGTTGTTCACGTGGGTATTTGCGTCTATTAGTTTATTAGTTCATTGTATACAACTCATAGTCTTTCCAAAACCTTTTTAATCGCTGGGGCCACCTGTTTTCTGCTCTTTGAGACGTCCCATTGTTCGTAATGCTGATATGAGCCCTCACTGTCCCCTTGTACGAGGATTAGCTCTTCTTGGAGCTCATTTGTCAACAGGTGAAGCAGTATTTCGTCACCACCAGTAGGTGAAAAGAAGATGATTTCTCTTTTGAAATCAGTAGTGATTGGATCTTTGAATGCAGTCATGATAATAAACATGTTCAAATTGTTGGTCTTTAAGAACTCGTTGGCCTCTTGAGGTAAAGTGGAGCTCTTCTTTGATAACCAGCTGAAAGGCTTCACTATTGAGGAGATACCAACTTTCATTACACTCTCTGATGTACCCACTGGGAACTCGAATAGCTTGTAGTCTTTTGCCAAGATCTGCGATGTCGTTAATGACGAAATGTCATCTTTGGCCTCTTTTAGCTCCTTATAGAATGAGGCAGTATCTAACATTAAGTAGTCTTTGTACTTTGCAAAGGCCCTAACATCGGATTTTTCGACTTTAGAAGTCAAATTGGAAGTATCAAGTAACAATGGAGCAATCAACAAATCAACAATCTCGGAATCCATTTGATTGAGTAGTTTCTCATCCCAGTAATTAAACACCAAGCTTGAACAACTCCCAGACTTCTCAATGATCCTTGGTTCTACATCTTCAAAGTGGCCCTCATCATCATGGTGATCAATTACCCCAACAACCTCGGTTTCATTATCTTCAATGTACGTTTTTAGTTCACCTTGTGGGTAATTGTGATCCACCAACACGACCTCATCAATCCTTAAATTTTTCAAGTCGTCAGTGAATAAAAGATCACTGGTCTCGATACCGTGTCTCTTTAACACCAACTCAACATCTTTACGACTCCCCAATTCCCATCTTTTAAAATTCAGAAACGGTAGCACAATGTCTTGGAGGTGGATATATTGGAAATAGGAGTATGAAATGGCACTGATGATGGAGTCCATATCGCCGGATTGGTTCCCAGAGACAACTCTCAATGGCGTGAGTGTCTTTCCCCTGGCAAACACTGCCTTCAACACTGAGCTGACGGACATTGCAGCAGTTGTGTTGATTGTGGCTTATTTTTTGTTTTCCTCTTCCTATTCATCTTCTTCTCTCCAAATCTCTTTTGTCACTCGCCACATCCAAATCGGGAATACCCACTGTGGCTGGTGTCTGTGTGGCGGTGAAATCATCAGACATTGGAAACCACAGAAAAAACCCAGATTATGTCTCTTCTTTCTTTGTTTCAACGAGACTCACACTGAATACTTAACACACACACACGCTCTCGTAATGTCCTACCTACGGTCCACTGCTCACCTGTTCGCCTGGTCCTTTGTCTGGGGTGGCACTGGCTATTACTCTTACGTTGCCTCTCCAATTGCCTTCAAGACACTTCCAAGAAAGGAGTTTGGGGCTCTACAGAACAAGGTCTTTGCCCACTACTTCTGGGGTCAGTCCCTGGCCCCAATCATCATTGGCTTGACTGCTCCTTACGTGCTAAGTTCCAATGCTCTAGGTGTCTTGGGTGTTGCTGTCCTTGGTGGCCTGGCCAATGCCGTGTGGTTGTTACCAATAACGAAGAACATTAAGGAGAAAAGATACGCTTTAGAGGACCAAGGTCTTACTGATTCTGCTGAGCACAAGGAATTAACAAAACAATTCGGTAAGTTCCATGGTATCTCATTATTGTTCAACATGATCAATTTCGCCGCTTTAACCACCTATGGTTTCATCCTAACTAAGAACATCATCCGTTATGTTCCAAAATGAGTTAGAACAACCTTCTTTTAACTACTTGTTTTATAATTCTGAATTTTGAATATATGTACATAGATAAAAAAAAAACGCTAAAAGAGTAAGGTCATAAGTAGTGGTTTTGTCATCAAGATGCTTATTGTTTTCTCTCTATCTCTAATCTTGTTCTTCAGCTTCTAATTGAACATCTTCGGTTGATGGAGCACCTGGAGTGTTTAAGAAACTAGCAACTGATTGAGGAGGTTGAATGGCAATCATCATGATGATGTTTTCGTACACTTCAGCAGGGATAGATTTTTGATAGATGCCCAAGATATCAGTTGGGTTTGGATAGATAGATAGGGCTTTGTAGAAATGTAAAGCAGCTTCCAATTCTTGACCTGGGACGGCAGCCAATTGTTCACCAGCGGTGACTTCTGTCATGAAGTACTGCTCCTTTTGGGAAGGATCAGTAGGAACAGGGCTTTCGGTTAAGGATTCCGTTAATCTGGCTTTGACAGTGTCAACTTGGACAAGTTTTGCCTTCTTTGCCTCTTCTTCAGCCAATTTTTCATGATGTTTCTTGGATTTTCTCAACTTCTTACGAAACTCTGGGTTGGAACGACGTTGGTAATCGAAGTAGACGGCATAGCCTAGTGTTAGGGCACCAACAGTGGCCAAAACGGCAGTGACACGAGACATGATTAGGAATCTGTTGATGGTGCTGGATTTCTTATTGCTTTTGAGTCTCTTTTTTTTTCGTCTTCAACGACTTTTTTTCTTGTTGGTGGAGAATTTATTACGTAATCGATGAGGAAAGAAGCAAAGAAAAAAACATTTTGTGGGTCTGGTCTGAGGGCTTTTAGACTATGAAAAGGGGACTGAGGGACAAGTCGCTTTGATATTGTAATATAAAGTATAGTCTTGGTTAAAAATGGTGAGTTACATTTGATGTCAAACATCCAACGGCGAAGACAATCGACTAACACACCCTGCCAAGGTCGCTAAAAGGAAAACTCTAAGAGAGAAGACTGCCTCCAGATCAACTGGTTCAAAGAAGAACAACAATGTTCAGTATGACTTACCAGAGGATCCGCAGGCCTTTCTTCATGAATATAAAGAATCCAAGAAGGACAAGCTGGTAAATAAGAAGAACGAGTTTCTCACCAAACTGACTGCTAAGCCCGATAATGCCATTTCCAAATCATCATTGAGACGTCGTAAGAGAAAAGCCAAAGAAGATCTGAAACCAAAACTACAGGATTTATTGACGTCCTTAGAACAAACGACAGAAACCAGTGAATCATCTTCCAACACGGAGACTAAACCAGCAAGGGCCTCAAGGGCCTCCAACATCAATATTGTGGAGAGTTCAAAGGCTTTTGTTAAGAATAAGAAGGATAATAGGAACATACCCAATCCAAAGAACAAGAGCGGGGCTAAGATCATTGAGACCCAAGAAAGAGAGAGATTTGGTCAAGTGTTGAAGGACCAGGGCTTTAAGAAGAGTCCGTTTGCCTCGTTGAGAGAGAGTATTGCTAATAGATTACAAAACGATGGGATATAGTTCTTGGTGTATAGTGTTATAAAGATTTGCATTTGATAGTATCAGTATCAGTATGACTATCAGCATGAATTTGACGAAGGTTTAGTATAAACATCCAGACACCCCCGCCCATTTGCTCTGTCTTGGAACTTTTTGTCTTAGCGAAAGTCTTTGATCTGCCTAGAAACAGTTTTTAGTACAAAAAGACCACCAAACCCCAGATTTTGCCCTTGGACCCTTTAGGTAAAAGAATGGTTGCAACACTGTGAAACTGCAATCGAAATCCCAACATGGCACAGACCTCTGAGAAGAACCAAGAATTGATCAATTACGCTTATGAGAACCTGAAGGGTGTTCCCCGTGATTCTGACGACTATGAAAAGATGATTTCTGGGATGCCTTATAACTGTTGGGCCCCAGAATTGAACCAGGCAAGAATTGAAAGACATGAATTAGCGAGAGATTACGGAAACATCTTCTTGAAGGATTTCAACTCCTTTGAGGAATTCACTGCTGCCCGTTCAGAACATATCAAGAAGCTCTTTGGGAAAGTTGGCAAAGATGTCTACTTCGAACCTCCATTCAATGTTGACTACGGTTTTAACACGATCATTGGTGATCTGTTTTATGCCAATTTCAACTTAACCATCCTAGATTGCTCTATTGTCAAGATCGGTAATGGTGTTCTTGTAGGTCCAAACGTTTGTATCACATGTGCCACTCATCACTTGGACCCAGTTGAAAGAGTCGATAACTATAACGAATGGGCCAGGGAAATCACCATTGGTGATAAAGTTTGGATCGGTGCTAACGTCACGATCTTAGCAGGTATCACCATTGGGGATGGTGTCACTATCGGTGCAAACTCTGTCGTGACAAAGAGTATTCCAAGCTATACAGTTGCCGTTGGTGTCCCTGCTAAAGTTATTAAGGAACTACCTGGGTATGAACATAAATAAAGCTTATAAAATATTCCATTTGAAATCTATGAAGAGTCGTGCAAGTTATAGGGATTTCGTAGAATTTATAAGCATTTCTTGATGAAAGTATGGAATGATTGAAAGATCTTATGTGAAAGGCCGTATTGCCAATGAATGGACTGAGGAGTAATTATGAAGATGGATTTGTGGTGAGGGTTTGAAAGTTGACCTCTTCTTCTGAATGATCTTGACCACACATCACCGTTGGTGATGATTGTCAGTTGTGTTCCTGACTCTGAGTCTTCGATCTTGAGTTGAAGTTTGGAGAGGATGGGCATTAACTTTGATAGATTGATTGGGAATTCTATTATGGTTGGAGTGATGATTTTGTAGTTATTAGGAACGATTGGTCTATAATGCTGGAAAGACCAAAAGATAATCCATCTCTTTGTTTGACCGAGTTGATACTCTTTGAGAAAGTAATTTTGACAGTGAAATTTGTCAAGTTTTGCAATGATTGGTCTTATCGACTTCTTTTGTCCTATCAATGAAGAATAAAAAATGATCTTTTTAGTCTTAACACTCTGATCAATCAACTTCTCTATAAATCCGACTTCACCACCGTCTTCATACACCAGTTCATTTACACTGGCAACAACTTTCTCATGTCTTAGATCTTCTTTAAACTCATCATTCTTTAGCATCTCTGCTTTAGATTCATAGAACGGTGGATTACAACACATAAATGTAAACTCCTCCCCATCAATGATCCCATCGTTTTCCACGACATTTACTTCTTGTTCATCAATACTGTTCCCTTTTAGGAGCTCTTTAGAATATTTGATGGCATGTTCATCCAAATCACACCCAATCATCCTCCAATTGAACATTTTGAACCCTAGAACGGCATAAATAGCATAAACACCCGTTCCCACATCTAGCCCAATGATAGGCGAACTTTGAACGTTTGATTCCACAAGCACCGAGTTGATGGTGGACAAATATATCTTCCTACTAGGTATGGAGGGTATCAAGTGGCCCTTTTTAATGCCAATGTCGATATTGAACTCATCTTGGAGAATGGCTTTTGATAATGCACATTGACCGTCGTAGCTGAATTGGAAGGTACCATTCTTGTAGAAAGGGCTCAAATACGAATACTTGCTACTTAGTTGCTGGAAGTCGTATCGTGAATCGACCAAATTCTCCATATATGTCTCTATTGATTGACATGTGTTGGCTCAAAGAGACACTAATGGGCATCTCGAGATGTCACAAAATCCATGAATTTCTTTTTTTTGCTTGTTGGTAGCCTAGCGCGCCCTGCCTGTCTACAGGGAGGCATTCTAGCTGTGTCCCTAACAAAATGTGCCTACTCCCTTCCACGAATCACCAGACAGCTGCTGCCTGCACCATGTTGTAGTTTTAATGGGACCACCCACAATGGAAGGGAATCACGGGAATCACACAGTTTATTGGGAGTTTGCCACTGTAGGAATCCGAGAAACACCATCAGACTTCACCTGACAACGGTACTGCTGGTGACACTCGTGGTGTGGTGGGCTCTCTACTGGGTGCCCAGAGAAGATATCGCCTTTCATTGGCTATTACAACAGGGAGTTTCTCCGGAGTTTAAGTACCTTTTCCCCTAGTTGGTGTAATTTAACGCAAAAAGCCCTCATATCAAGATCAGACTGAAACTCAACTGTCTATGTGCTTCACATATCTCAATTGCAACTCTTCAGCCTATTCTTCCCATGTTCTTTCCTTCTGATTACTTCCAACTTA
Source organism: Taiozyma onychis (assembly GCA_030582435.1). Taxonomy (NCBI): domain Eukaryota; kingdom Fungi; phylum Ascomycota; class Saccharomycetes; order Phaffomycetales; family Wickerhamomycetaceae; genus Taiozyma; species Taiozyma onychis. Next base: position 14,422 of record JAKTWU010000388.1, read on the forward strand.
GTACTAAAACCACGGATAATTCTTATACATGGACCTGCAGCAAAAGTCAGCCAACATATCAAGTGATAAAAAAGCTGTTAATAAACAATCCACACAGAAAAGTATAAAAGGGGAGTCTCTGCCATCTCAGAAACAAACTGAGCAGCCCTTCGCTCATTATCAATTGATTTAATCAATTAACATACAAACAAAACAATTATGAGCTTCGAAATCCCAAAGACCCAAAAGGGTGTCATCTTCTACGAAAGCGGTGGTGATTTACACTACAAAGACATCCCTGTTCCTGTACCAAAACCAAATGAAATCTTAGTTCAAGTCAAATACTCTGGTGTCTGTCACACTGATTTGCACGCCTGGAAAGGTGACTGGCCATTACCAACCAAGTTACCTTTAGTTGGTGGTCACGAAGGTGCTGGTGTCGTTGTTGCTAAAGGTTCTGAAGTTAAGAACTTTGAAATTGGTGACTTGGCTGGTATTAAATGGTTAAACAGTTCATGTCAATCATGTGAATTATGTGAGAACTCCTTCGAATCTAACTGTGCTCACGTTGATTTGTCCGGTTACACCCACGATGGTTCTTTCCAACAATACGCCACTGCTGACGCTGTCCAAGCTGCTCAGATTCCACAAGGTACTGATCTAGCTGAAGTTGCTCCAATCTTATGTGCTGGTGTCACTGTTTACAAGGCTTTGAAATCTGCCAACTTGAAGGCTGGTGAATGGGTCGCTATCTCAGGTGCTGCTGGTGGTTTAGGTTCCCTAGCTGTCCAATACGCCAAGGCCATGGGTTACAGAGTTCTTGGTATTGATGGTGGTGATGACAAGAAGGAATTATTCCACAAGTTAGGTGGTGAAACCTTTGTTGATTTCACCAAGGAAAAGAACGTTGTTGAAGCCGTTCAAAATGCTACCAACGGTGGTCCACACTGTGTTATCAACGTTTCTGTCTCAGAAGCTGCCATTTCTCAATCCACTGAATATGTTAGACCAACTGGTAAGGTTGTTCTAGTTGGTTTACCAGCCAATGCTGTCTGTAAATCAGAAGTCTTCACCCACGTTGTCAAATCCATCAACATTATTGGTTCATACGTTGGTAACAGAGCTGACACCAGAGAAGCCATTGACTTCTTCTCCAGAGGTTTAGTTAAGTCTCCAATCAAGGTTGTTGGTCTATCTGAATTACCAGGAGTTTACGAATTAATGGAACAAGGTAAGATCTTGGGTCGTTACGTTGTTGACACCTCTAAATAGATTGTTTTAAGCAATGATTAGCCTTTGCCTGACTTTGAAAGTTTTGGAAAGATCTAAAAGAAAATAAATAGTATGAGTTTTAGATATATAAGAATGAAATTTTTTCAATATTCCTGTTATGAATTGTTCTGTAGTATAACCTTTTGATGACATCTTACTGAATCAACAAATAATATATATTTTCTTTCAAAAAACACGCTATGAATTAACAAGTTCAAGCCCTTTTCCTTCATCAGAAATATTACACACCAGATTACTCTTCTTCAAATGAACGTTCATACGTTTATTCAAATATCATCTTGAACATCAGCATTCAACACATACTCGTACATGAATGCAGTTGTCTCCAAATGTTGTAACAATGTGGTTTTCTCATTAATACTGTGCAAACCTTGACCTTCCAAGGCAACTGGAGCTCTCAGTGGGTTGAATCTAAAGATGTTTTGGGTCAATTTCGTATAGTGCTTAGTATCTGTATTGGCAGTCATAATTGCTGGAGCAACATGGACTTTCCCAGGTTTTTTAAAGACAACGTCGTTAAAGACATGCTTAATAGTACCTTCTAAAACATTCCAAACTGGACCATGGTCTGGGGTGATTGGTAAAGGTTCTTCATATTTCACTCTTGTGACGTTGAAATAACCATAAGTTGTTGGTTTTATTAATGTTTGACCTTCATAGATCAATCCGACATTTGAATCCTTGGCCAATGGTTTGGTGTATTTTAAAATGTGATCCATTGTGTCTTGCACACTTGAATCCACAGAGATTCTAGCATCCAATAGAAAGTGAACGTACTCAGGTAGAGCATTGAACTTAATGCCACCTTGAATCACATTCACTGAATACACAGTCTTTAATAACATCCCCAATACAGCTTTCTTGGAGATCAAATTAATGACATGATCATTGGCAACTGGATCGAATTCAGCAGAAAGAACATCCTTTCTGATATTAGCTGGGATGATACTGGAAACTTTAGCAAATTCTTGAACAAATCTTAACACGGGATTTCTGGAAGTCAACTTAGCCTTAAATGGATTATTTTCCAAATCATTGATCAACTGTGAAATGATACCAATGGAAGTATGTTTTGGAGGCATTGATGCATGGCCACCAAGGGTATTCAATTCAACATTTAACACTAAATGACCCTTTTCTGAAGTACCAGGTGTAGCGAACCAAGAATCACCAAATTTTGAAACAGGAGCACCCTCATCAATGATTGAATAAATAGAGTTAGCACCGTATCTCTCCAATAAGAATTCATTTATATATTTGGCACCATATTCTCCACTAATCTCCTCATCAGATCCAAAAGCCAAGATCACCGTACGACGTGGTTGGAACCCATCTTTGATTAATTGTTCGACAGCTTCCATTTCTCCAAGCATGAGATTCTTACAGTCAATGGTCCCACGACCCCAAACTGTTTCACCATCGAAATGACCACTGAATGCAGGATATTTCCATTGACTAGCAGAAAGGGGATCAACAGGTACAACGTCTTGATGAGCAATTAACATGATAGGCTTCAATGACGGGTCTGAACCTTGCCATGTGTATAACAACCCAACATGGTTGATCTTTTCTAAAGTCAAGGTGTTATGGATAGCAGGATAGGCATCTTTCAAGAATTCATGGAATTTAAGGAAGTTAGCCCAAGCAGTAATGTCATGAGCAGGGTTAGGAGAAAAATTGTATGTAGTGGTATCGTGCTGGATAGCAGCTTGGTATCTTTCCAAGGCACCTTGTTTATAATCAGCATCTTCAAGGAAATAATGAGCCTTGTTCGACTCAGTTCCATAACTAGCAGGACGCAATGGCTCAATATCAGGTCTATTCAAGATTGCCTCAAGTCGTTCATCACCACCAGTACTAAAGATTAAATACTTATCAACACCAAGGTAGACAAAATAGCCGAATACAGAGACCAATCCAACTATGATACTCAGCAAGAACGGGTTTCGCTTGTGTGGACGCAATTGATTCTTGGACATTGTGATTGGAGTTGTTTTAATGAGGTTGAAAGTGGTGGTTATTACACAAAAGGGGGAAAAATTTAGGGGATGCTTTTATTTCGATTCTCGCGTCATTTTTTTTTTTCACAAATACAAAGCTCTTTATTTATAATTTTAAATACATCTTCGCCATATACTTTTCTAGTATATGCTTTA